>MU228511.1:985654-1017847 GCA_018584345.1 Thuja plicata
AAAAGAGAGATTAAATATTTTAATTAGATAAAAATGATCAAACCTTAGGAAATATTGAAATAATTGAATAATTGAATTAATTACAATTTGATCAAGGAAATTGATTTGAATTAAAAATGTTCCAAAGTATTGATTCAGAAATTTGATAAAATGATAAAATAATAAATGGGGCCCAAAGTCTAGGTGACCATTTTAGGGTGCATACAGGATCTACCTACTGTGGGGTTAGTATGATCATAAGATAACATGTACATATAGATATGATATTATTGCAAATGAATTGGCATCATTCCCCAAAGAAAGTAGAACCATGAAGGATAAGCTAATCAGGTCCATCGCCTACTTTCGCCATCTTGGTTTATATCATTTAGGGAAGGTGGGAAACTTGCAAGAGGGACTATATCCAATACAGTAGGAATAATAGCTAGTTCCAAACAAGGATCCTCTTGAGAATTGTATTGCTCGATACTAGGTGTAATTTTCAATTGAGTTGAAAGCATATGAGGTAAATCAGTGTCAAGATCAATGGTCTCATATTCATCACTAATATCAATAGGATCATCTAAAGTATCTTCCTCATCAAGATTAATTAAAATGGGATCTAAGATGCAAATAGGATCATCATACTCAATCATCTTAATATCATTGTGAATATTGAGTTCTTCTGACACATCAGGCATAAGTTGATCGAAAGAACATAAAGAATTTTGAAGAAGAGAAGCACGGGCCCTAGCATTAGCTCTACACTTCTTATGACATTCGTTAGTAAATTTATTATGTTTTGATTTGTTTGACACATGTGGAGAACTAGGAGGAATAACCACTCATTCCTTCACAGGTTCTGTAGGAGGATTGGTAGGATTCACAGTAGGTTGAGAAGCAACACTGGGAGGTTGAGTAATAGAGTTAGAAGTAATGGATAAAGGAGGTATATAAGGAGTGGTCAAAATACCATAGTTAAGATCTATCTGAGGCATGCTTAACTCGACAATATTGTAATATTTATAGGCTTGATATGAGTGAAAAAGGTTTTCAGGGCGAGGAGGACATGAATTAGGTAATGAGGGCCAAAAGAAATAAAGAGTAGCACAATCTCTAGGCCTATAAGCTTGACACAAACTGTGATTTATCATTTTTACTTCCCCATTATGAATGAACTTAACACATTTATGAATAGGAGAAGCAATAGCATGCATAGAAGTTATCCAAGGAAAACCAAATTTAACTTGAAATTGATCAGATGTAGGAACAATGATGAAGGTAGTATCTACAACCTTGCCACAAAGTTCAACAGGCAAGTTAATAGAACCAAGTGCAGGATAGAGAAAACCATTACATGTTTGGATCCATGCATCCGATGGATCATAAAAATCACGTTGTAGGCCTTTCATAAACATATTTTCCTCGGTAATAACATTGATTAAAGATGTGGGATCAACAAGACAACCATGCGTAGGTATCTTAGCAATCCTAGAATAAATATAAAGGGGACCATCTGGTGCCTTAATAATCTCAGAGTCATCAAAGGTAATTGAAAGTTCCCAAGGTCGCTTATCCTTAGTTTGTTTCTGAGGTTTAGGTAGAACTTGAAGTTGAGGTGGAGGCGAAGGACCTTGAACAATAGGTTGAGATAAAACAACGCTCTCTACATGATTAACAATGTGATTAAGATCATCCATCTTTGAATCATAAATAATATCCACAGAAGATGGTTGAGTGATGGTATTAGTATCATGTGTAGGTAGATGATTCGTGTAGATTTGAAGGTTTTTATTAGGAGGAGAGACTAATTTGTTCTCATTACCATCAAAATTATCGATATATAAAGCATCAAAATCGATTAAGTCTTGAACCTTATGCCTTAGATAATAACATTTTTTAGTATCATGGCCATTCTGGTGATGGTATTGGCAAAAATCTTTAGAATCAAAGGATTTTGAAGCTATGGTAGTAGGAAGGAGAGGTCAAATAGGAGGCAAGGTAATCATAGTAGCACTTAAAAACCTACTCATAATAGAATGTAAAGATTCAGAGAAAGGAGTAAACGTACGTTTCATTCGGAAAGTAGTGGATGCAAAAGTGGCATTGTGTGATGTAACAACTTGATTAGAAACCACATTCATCTATTTATTAATATTGATGTAGCTGTTAGGTTTTTTAAATTTATTGGGATTAGGAGCATTGTCACTCTTATCAACTAGAATAGGAGCCATTCGAGTGTTTCTCTCAAATTGACTCACTTGTAATTGATATTGATGAAGTGCTGCACAAAGTTGTTGAAAAGAGGTAAATTTAGTAAGTAGAATATTATCTCTAATATCCTTTTGTAAATTTGAAATAAACATGTGTTAAATATCAATATCAGGAACAGGATAAAAAATATGAGCATACAAATGCTTAAATCTACCTATAAAATCAGTTAATTTTTCCTTAATGTTTTGTTTACAATGCATTAAATCAGTTAAGGAAACTTGTGGACCAATGTTATTTTGAAACTGTTGAATGAAGGTATTAGCAAGTTTAGTTAAAGAATCAATGGAATAAGGAGGTAAAGAACAATAGCATTGCAAAACCTTATCACAAAAGGTTCTAGCAAACAGTTTAGCTAAAATCCTATGGTCATGAGCATAATCACTACAAAGGATTTGGAATGTTTTAACATGAGTACTAGGATTGCCTTTACCATTGTAATTATCTAGACGAGGCATATCGGCTTGTTGAGGAACAGTAGCATGGATAATGTCTAAAGATAAGGGACTAACCATGTCACATGTAGGAATGCTAAACTTGGATTAAGTTAAAGATGCAAGTTTTTGTAAAGATGACATAGTTTGAGCCAAACTAATCATTGTGGAATCATTAGAAGACATAGGTGGCATAGAAACATTAGGAACACTAGGAAAAGTGTAGGAAGAAATAGGAATAGAAGATACAACTTGTGGAACATTTGGATCCATAGTTGGAAGGGGATTATTATAAGTAAAAGGTACACTATGATATGAAGGATGTGAGGTAGGTAAAGATATCAGTGGAACACTCATAGGAATAGATGAGATTGGGAGAGATGTAGTCATCAAAGGAGGAGTATAAGTAGGAATGCAAGATAAAGGAATAGAATAAGGTCCTTGACTAATGATAGGAGAGCTAAAGGTTTAACATTTGAATGTACAAGATGTGTGATACCACACAATAAATTAACACCTTGATCACTATCACAAAGGACTTTCTTAAGAGCCTCTATAGCTTGAATGGAATCTTGATTATGGTTTTCTTGGATAAGCCAATTTCCCATTTTATCAAGTTCGGTTGAAATTTTTTGCACTTGTTCAGGAGGAACTCGTAAACCATCTTCCTCATCATGAGATGAGTGAGAAGAGTTATTCTCCATAGAAGGATTGGAATCATGAGTATTCAAGTTGTCATCCGGGATCCTATGGAAAGGAGAGGAAGGTTCAGGATCAAAGGAATCCACGAGTCTATGGATTCTTCTAACCGGGATACTATAAGTAGGACTAGAAGTGGTAAATCTCATACACCAATGAAATGCAAACAAACTAATCTAGAAAAAAAAGAGTTTGATTTTAATTTTTGAAATGAATTGCAATAACATACAAGAAATCTAATATGCATGCAAGATCTAACATAAAAGATGTAAGTCTAACACCAAAAAGAAAGAGTTGTCTATTGCGGGTTCACCAAAATGTAACATAAGAAATGGTAAATATGTCTATATGTTACATTTGAATATTTTTATGGGGGTAAATAAGATACTCTCCTTCTATCCTTAGATGTGTAAATGAAAGATCCAAGTTGATTAACCCAAAAGGAAGGATCAATGCACAAATGAATCAATCATTTGGAAATAAGAATAAGGAAGGAAGATCTTAAGTACCCGAGTTTGATTTATTAATTTGAATGTGTATTTTAGATTTAGATAGATTGAAAGCCTTAATTGAATTGAATAGGAGAAATTCACTAACCTTGAAATATTTTAGATCAAATAATTCTATTTTTTGAAGCCTATGTTGAGTTTCTGGAAAATCTGAGACAAGATCTAGAATATAAACACAGAGACGGACAAAACCCAGAAATATTTTTCCCTTTTGAGATAGTTTTTATTTGTACCCTCAAGTCAATGTCACCATTTTCTAGAATTGCCAATTGTGCCCTAGGTCACAATCAACCTAAAAAGTCTCAGACTAAAATTCTATTTTCGGATCCCAGAAGTTTTCCGAAAAGGGTATCCAAATCTTTGTCCTGATCTTTTATTCCAAACTTGTACCTACAACAAAAAGGGGTTTTTTTGTTGGGGGAGGGGTTTTCCTTAGTCAAACCCTAGTCTTGGAATTAACCTCAAATATATAATTGAAATTTCTAGAATAAACAAAGTAAATGAAACAATTCACCTTGCTCATGTAAAAGTCCTTGTGCAGGATTTGAATCCTTAAATCCACAAGTATGAATGCACCAAAATGGATGTAAAATGTAGAATAGATAATGTAGGATGTCTTCAATCAATCACTTTGTAGATCTTCAACACCAATCTTGAATGGGTTCTTGAGTTGGAAGAGGCTTGGAGGAATGTGGATGGAGAAATCTTCAACAAGAGGGCTCCATAGAGCTTGAATCCTTCAATGACCACCAATGGATCTCCGTGATGAAAATGGATGAATGCTTCAATGGCTACTTGGCTTGCTTCAAATCTTGCTTCTTCACCTTTTGGATCTCACTCTTCAATTCTTGAAAGTTTTAGGATTCTTGATTATGATTTTGCTTCTTGATGCTTAGAAAGTCTTAGTGCTTGGAGAAAATGAGAGGAGAAAGCTTCCTTTTATATGAAATTAGGGAACAATCTTCTAGAGAGGCCGACATAGGAGAATTAAATTTTAATTGGACCCATGCCCCTAGAAGAGGACCTATGTTAAATATAATTTAGGATTTTTTGTCCCGAAGTCCGAGACAGCCGACCCAGAAGTGGGAATTAACTTTTTCCATAGACCGACATCTAGAAACCCTGAGATTCTAGAATTTGGGGCCCAGACCTAAAAAATGTCAATTGTGACCTAGGTCAAGGTCGAGGTTGACCTTGACCTTAACACTGAAGTCCCATTTTCTCAGTCTGGGTTTCCAGAAATAGGCTAGAAAGAGTGGAAATGGGGTAGAACAGGGGGATAAAGCTAGATCAAAGTCAGGAACCCATTCAAGGTGCTTGACATGACCCCAACCACTTACCCGGAAGGCTAAACCGGTCTACCATGGAAGTGCTTCCATTTTATGACTATACAGGTGAAAAAGATACTTCATGAGTCATTAATGAGGTTATTTCATCAAACTAAATGGGTTAGAGGCCCTAGTTTGTAGTTTGCATCATAAATGCAAAAGATGCCAAAAGTTGTCATGACAACATTTGTAACTTTTTGCAAATGTTGCATGCAACTTGAAAATATTGGATCCCCTCTTTTATAGGATTGGGAAATGAATGATCATGGCTTGAAATGGTGGAGAATATATTTTTAGACACTCTATGGCTCATTTCCTGAGGTAGAGTGAATGTATGCAATTTTTAGAGAGCAAGCAAGCAAGTTTTTCTGAAAATAGGGCACAGTCGATTACTTTGCAAGTTTATGGTTTTTTAATATATTGAAAAATAAGATCCAACTATGGGTTAATTTAGTAGGGATAGTTCTAAGATATTTTCATTCAGAGTATTAGTAATTTTGAGTTGATTTGTTAACTGTAGGAAAATATCTTCAAACTAGGTAGTCTGCTGGTGTAAATCAACGCAATCTTTGTTTTATGGCTCCCCCATGAAATTAAACCATGGGAAACACAAAAGGTTGAATTAATTTCTTAGGGGAGCCTCTTTATAGTTTATATATACAAGTAGGAGGTTAGGAGAAACATTTTTCTATTTATAAAGTCATGACCTAGATGAGTTAGGATAGCCCGGCTAGGTGAGTGACAAGTAAAAGCCTATATGCAGAGACAAGGGTGTGAATGGGAGAACTGAACCAAGTGTGGTCTTAGTGTTTTTAGGGTCTCATAGGTCCCTATTTTTGAGCTTAGATACCAACCAATCCATCTGGATTGATTTTTTCATAGAAGTTAGTAGAGAGCTAGTGAGGAGCCAAAATAGGCCTAATAGCCCTACATTTCAGGACATAGGTGTACGGACAGATTGAGAACCATAGAACTTAGAAATATTTTAGGTTCACAAAAAAGGTATCTAAATCCTAAATTGGTTTTTGGGGTTGTGTGGAATTTTGGAGAGAAAATCTTGAAAAACTCACTAGATAGGGCTAATTGGTGTTTTAGGCCTAATAGGACAAATTGGGTATGAATTTGAAACTCGACTAACTTGGGGTTGAAGACTTATGGAATTTGATTTGAGTAGATGCATAATGAACATTATAAGTTTGCACAAGACCCTTGTAGCATGTGAGGTTTTGGTATGAATATTTTAGCTTTGGGATTCTTCAAAGCCAATGAAAGCATGGAGACAAAACTAGTGTCGATGGATGTCCTTCAAGGTGAACCACAATTATTGTAACTCTTGGGGAAGAGTTAGGAGTAGTCATAGGCTCAGAGTATATAGAGTTGTAAGTTCCTAGAGTGGTATTAGGATCCTAAAGTGGATTAGGACAAGTAAGGTCCTATCTAGTGAATTTTGAAGCACACCTTGGGGTTACTTCTATCAAAAAGATTGTTAAGTCTACTCTGTTAAGAGATTTGAGATCACTGCTACAATTGTTAGAGAGTAACAATGAATTGAAGTGTATGTGTAAGAAATTGTATTTTTTGATTTATATCTCTACTCTAATTATGACTAGATCCTTGTTGATTAGATATTCTATTGCAGCTTTGAGTGATCTGTACTCAATCAGAATCCTATCTAATTTCACCTTCACTCTTCATGTCATAGAATTCCGCACTTCTTTCACACACTCTTGCTCTTTTTATTTTCTACACATTCAATCCAAACTTGACCTTTCATATATATGATAAGCCCTATCAATTTGGATTAAATATACTTCTAAATAATAAATCATAATTTAGTTAGCCTCGTATAATCAATTAATTATAGAATGTAAATCACTATTAGTCAGTTGGCACTGAATGCCCAACCATGACTAAAATGCCTGAGTGACTCGGTCAACACTAAACTTATTCAATACCCGACTGAACTCGTTCAACACTAAAAATACTCATTCTATTCACCAAATGTGCTCTGTCTAAATGTAGACATTTGTGTAACATCACTACATAAGTGTATATACATGTGTAACATCAATGACAATACACAATAGAATAATTGTCTTCAACAATAATGACAGATCATATGAGAAGAAGTTTGATAGAGGTGATAACAGAGATTACCAAAGTAACCGATAATCTGACAAAAGAGATACCTGAGACTACAAGGACAAAGGGAAGAAAGCTTGTTACCTAGCTAAGAAAAGAGCTGATGGTATTTGTAGCCATTGAAGGATGATTCAGATGAAGAAGAAGAAAGGTATGTAGAAATTGCACTCATATCTAAGGTTATTAAGAATGATGTTTGGATCATAGATAGTGGTTGAACTCACCATATGACTGGTGATAAACAAAAGTTTGAGACTTTTGAATACTATAATGGTGGTTCAGTAAGAATGGGAAATGATACACCTTGTCCAGTTGAAGGTAAAGGAACTATAATGTTGAATAACCTAATCAAATTTTAAAATGATTACTAGGTAAAAGGACTAAATTATAATCTGTTAAGTGTTTTGTAGCTGAATAATATAGGTCACCGAGTGGAATTTGAAAATAAGAAGGCAAAGATTTTCAATGAATCAGGAAGGTTGATCGAAATTGGTGAGCAGACAAAAGCTAACCTTTTCTATCTTGATGATATTAACACCACTTGTTTAATGGCTAGAAATGAAGACATATGGTTGTGGCACAAAATATTGTGTCATGTGAATTTTGACAACATGACAAAGATAAGAAATAAAAGGAATGTCAGAGGCTTACCAAGCATGACTAAGCCCAAGCATATCATGTGCAAGAATTGTCAAAAAGGTAAGATGAAAAAGTCTATTTTCAAGAGTAAAACCCATACATCTAATGCAATTCTAGAATTATTCCATACTGATCTATGTGGACCCATGAGAACAAAGAGTTACTATGGAGATAGGTATTTTATTCTCTTTATTGATGATTATTCTAGAATGATGACAGTTATGTTCATAAAAGATAAATCAAAAGCATTCAAGATATTTAAATGGTATAAGGCTATGGTATAAAAACAAAGTGAAAAGAAATTGAAATGCTTAAGGTCAAATAGAGGAGGGGAAATTATTTCAGATGAATTCACTAACTATTGCAATGAGCATGGAATTAAAAGATAGGTTTCTGCACCGAGAACACCACAGAAAAATGGAATTGTTGAAAGGAGAAATAGATCAATTATTGACTATGCAAGAACATTGATGATTGAGAAGAGCATCACTCAAACTTTCTGGAGGGAAGATGTCAGTACTGTTGTCTACACATTGAATAGGGTACAACTAAAGAAGGACACAAAGAAGACACCCTATGAGTTTTGGTATGGTCATACACCTAATGTAAGTTACTTTAGAGTCTTTGGTAGTCAATGTTATATTTTGAAGGATGATAGAAATGGAAAACTTGACTCCAAAAGTGAAGAAGGTATCTTTCTAGGGTATTCAACCAAAATCAAGGCTTATAAATGTCTTAAGAAGTCATCTAACAAGATCATTGAAAGTGCAAATGTTAAAATAGATGAATTTGCAGAATAGAATGATAAGGAAAGCATAAGAGAACCATAGGACTACAATAGGTTTGTTTATACATAACTTGACACTCTACTCGAGCAATGGTGTATCGCTCCCGAGCAACAGAACATTGCACCCGAACATCAGGCTGCAATTACTAAAAATCAGGAAAATCCTCAAGATGATGTTCTAAGCGATGGAGATCAGAACGAAGGTCAAGAAGATGATCATAATGATGAACACAAATCTGAACCAAAAATTGCCAAGTATGTCAGAAGACATCATCCACATAATCAAATCATAGGAGACAAGAAGGCTGGAATGAGAACACGAAGTAAGTCACTAAACACTAGATGTTTACTTTGTGATTTTGATCCTAAATTTGTTAATACTGCACTTGAGAATGAATAATGGGTCAGTGCTATGAATGAAGAAATAGAACATATTGAGAAGAATAATACATGGACACTAGTACCAAGACCAGATGACAAGAATGTCATCGGTACCAAATGGATATTCAGAAACAAGTTGAATGAGAATGGAGAGGTCATAAGAAATAAAGCAAGGTTAGTATACAAGGGGTATGCACAAGAAGAAGGTATTGATTATGGAGAAAACTTTGCACCCATTTCTAGACTAGAAGGAGTTATAATCTTACTTGCTTATGCTGCATTCAAAGGATTCAAGGTATACCAAATGGATGTCAAATCTAAATTCTTAAATGGAATACTGGAAGAAGAGGTATACATTGAACAACCAAAAGGGTTTGTTGATCTAGACAAAAGAAAAATGGTATGTAGACTACATAAAGCCTTGTATGGATTGAAACAAGCACCTAGAGCCTGGTATGAAAGTCTTCACTCCTATCTCATTAGCATTAAATTTGTAAGAACAAGTGAAAATAACAATCTGTACTTAAAACAAGATACCGATGGTAATATTTTGATTGCTCAAATTTTTGTTGATGATATCATTTTTGGGGGAAATGAAATGTTATGCAAATCCTTTGCTAAAGAAATGAGCAAAGAGTTTGAAATGTCTATGTTTGGGGAGATCAAATTATTTCTTGGTCTATAAATTATTCAACAAGATGTAGGCATATATATAACTCAGTCCAAATACATCAAGGAAGTGTTGAAGATATTCAAGAGGGAAGATTCCAAACTAGTTGGAACACCTATGGCAACTGGATGTAAGCTGACAAAAGAAGACAAATCAAATAAGGTAAATCAGACCTTGTATAGATCAATGATTGGAAAACTAATATATGTTGTTCATACCAGACCAGATATAACACATGCAATTGGAATAGTTGCAAGATTCTCTGCTAATCTCAAAGAATCACATATGACTGTTGTCAACAGAATTCTAAGATATCTAAAGAGCACCAAGGACTATGGCTTATGGTATAAAAGAGAAGGAAAATTTGAGCTACAAGTCTATACAGATGTTGATTGGGTTGGAAACATTGATGACTGAAAGAACACAACTGGAGGAGCATTCTTCATGGGTGACAGACTTGTCACATGGATTAGCAAGAAGCAAGGATGCATCTCTCAGTCTACTGTAGAGGCAAAGTATGTGGTTGCTGTTGCAAATTGCTCCAATATTGCATGGATCAAACAAATGCTAGAAGGTATGAATATGAAGATTCTTGAACCAGTAATTATCTATTATGATAATACCAGTGCAATTAACATTTCTAAGAATCCAGTCATGCATGCTAAGACTAAGCATATTGATATCAAGTATCACTATCTGAGAGAACAAGTGCAAGAAAAGGAGGTGATATTGGAATATGTTCAATCAAAGGAAAAATTAACTAATATATTCACCAAACCATTATCGAAAGATACATTTGAGTACCTAAGAAAGAGACTAGGGGTCCAACCCTTGTCTATTAGTCAGTAAGCTGACTAGGAAGCTACATCAGCTGACACACAATCTGAAGATCATTCATGTTGATGAAAACACCAAGATGAATATCTATACACAACATGGTACAAGTCTACACCGAACATATTGTATTACTGATGGATAGGCAAATTCAAGGAATAGATTATATAAAGGGAGGGAAGATGATATAGAAGAAACTTGTTTGGCATTGTTGTCGAAGGCATAGATTAATTATTTCATTATCAGAAAAGATTATATCATTATCCATGAAGAGAAGCTCCTGAGAATCAAAAGGAAGAGATAATTAATATTTAAAGGGAGAGAAATTGATTACATATGAAATATCCATCTAAGGGAGAGAAGTAACAAAGGGAGAGAGTTCATACAAAGGGAGAAATTGCTGTCAAGGAAAAAGAGATTATCAAGAAGAGGAAAAGTCAAGGCAAAGCAGATATCAGAATAGAGACATTAGATGGTACATCTATCCAGTGAGGGATTGAAGATTGAAGAATCCACTCTGCAAGAAACAAATCAAAGCTATTTTGAGCTTACCAAAAGCCAGACATTTGTAATAGTTACAATAGGAAAGATTGATGAAACTATTAGATTTCATATTGTATTAGTAATAGTATAGTATGATAATTTAGTATGTTTCCATCAATGCCAAAGGGAGAGATTGATGACATGTAACTGATTGAATGTTTGAAGATGTTAAGTTGATCACCGAAATGCGGAAAGATAATGCAAGACATTAAATCAGTTAATGGATTGTATTGTCATTAATGTCAACTTGATATAATCAAAGTGTCAAGACTTCAGAGAATCAGAGAGATAAATATTATGCTTTCAATAATGCATAAAAGATAAGCATTCACTAAGTGACTACAAACACTAGTGGCTAGTGGAACCCGACGGGCAGAGATAACCAAAATTCAAGTCGCTGCGATGCCCGAGCAAGAAATTCGATGAGCATTACCATCGAGAAGAATCACAAGCATACCCGACGTCCAGAGTCACAGTGTAGCCAAATGGACAAAAACCCCGACAGAGAAGCCTGAGGAGAACTGGAGTGTTGATTGAAGCTATCAAAGAGTTAAAACACCAAAGTTAACTGGAGTTCAGAAATGACAAAATATTTAGTTGGCAAAGCTAATTATAGACTTAACTGGTTTTTATTATTGTTTTCATCAAAAAGATAAAGCCAGAGATAAGTAAAGGATTTAAAGCTATTTTTTCCAGTTGGCAAGATCTCTGCGAGATAAAACATGAGTTTTTCTTTAAATTAGATTGGCTAAGCTTGTGAATCACGCCAAGATCAAGAAAATCAAGAACCTAGAAATGGTGATATCATGTCTATAAAGAGATAACTTAATTCATTATGAATTAAGGAGAGTGAATGGAAAAGAGGGTGCTGGAGAGAAACTGATGAAGAAAAACTTCATACTATCCTGATCAATTAAGCTAAGGAAAGATCTAAATATTTCTATGGACATCAAGAAACAAAGCATAGCATCACCGAGAAGAAAAAAAGTAGAGAAAAGGTATTGAAAAGATATATTGTTCAGATTGGTTTAATGAGCTTACAATAGATCTAAAAATCTGCAAGTATAAGTTGTATATGTGAACAGATCATACTATTTTAGTTTAACCATTGATTTAGAAATTCTCTTAACTGAGCAGGATTTAAAGATCCTTTCTATATTGAGATACATCCCAAGGAGTATCAAAATGTTTGGTCATGAAGATAGCATGAGATTCCAGATATCATTTGACAAACCAGAAGAGTTTGGACAAGTAAGGTAGCATAGAAATTCCTGATATCAAGTGACAAACTAATCTTTTAAATCCTTTAACAAGGTCACACCTAACATTGTGTTTGTAACCTTTAAAATGGTTGGCTCTTCACCGAGCTCACTTCAGAAGAGTGAAAATTTTGGGTTACCGGTCCCAAGTGGTTTTTCCCATAACAGGGTTTCCACGTTAAAAATTCATGTGTCAATATGTTTATGAGTCATTACTTTAGTGTTTTGCATTACACATAGCTAATCGGGATTGGTCGGTATACTCTAAGTAATTTACTATTTTTTGGTAAATTGAAAGACTGCTATTCGGTAAACATAAAGAACAAGGTTTAACAAATCATTCTGAGTAGTAGTAATTTGATAAGTATATTTGAAGGCATTCATCTTATAGGACTGAATATAACTAGAGGCTTAATATTGTGGTACTAAGTTTTTGGGTTGATTAATTGGAATATTTTTGAGGTCACTGATTCACCCCCCCTTGAGTTATTACTAACAATTCTCATGATCACACTTTTTCATCCATCACCATGATGAGAAAGAGTTACAGAGACAAGATTGATGATGGATCACATCTCCTGTAATCTTTCTTATCGTAATTATGGATCACATAATGTGATTGGAAATGTTGATAACAAAAGTGACACGCAATCGAATCCAGAAATAACAAAGAAAATATTATCTTTTTAGTGTCAAATCAAGTTGAACTTTGATATCTTCAATTGAAACAATGAAATGCAAAAATTTTGAATAGAAAAGAGTACTCATAGTTAATGAGAGAAATTATATTTCCCTAGTATATTTAAGTGATTTAAGAACATTTTTAGCAATATCTTAATTAAGTTGAATAAATCTTGTTGTGGAAAATTATGGATTATATTATAATTTACTTTCACTTAAATCTTAAAATGTTTTGAGGATGCTGATAATTTGTTTTTACTCTAATTGATACATTGTCAAATGTTACTCACCATAGAGACACATCACCATCCTCATGAACTCCAGTTATGTCATTATATCTAAGGTCTACCCATTTTAGCAAACTTGAAGGATTGGGGCTAATATTCACTGTTCCATTCAATTGATTGTTTTTCATTCATACTATCTCAAGTGTTTCGATATTAAAAATGGTTGATGAAGCTTGTCCAGATATATTGTAATCATCCATAACCCTGAAACAAGAAAATAAATTATAAGAATTTTCAACTATATTTCCCTTTCTTTTACAATTGAAATTGGATATTTAAATAACTTAAAATGTGTTTAATTATTGTAAGCTTGTCATCCATTGAGGGACGATGAATGTATCAAAGGAATTGTGTCTCAAATCCCTAGGACACCAAATGAGTTAGAGATATTACAATAATAAAATAAAATAAACATATGGGTTTAAATGTTTCATCCACTTACATGTACTAGAGCCTATTTAGTGTTGATAAATATAGTATGCCACCTCTAAATTTATTATTTGATAAATTCCTATAATCAACACGTAACAACTCATTTTAGCATTTTTTTTAAAATAATATATAGCAAAACAAGGAATCCAACTTCAATTTGTATTTATCTTCTATATATAATTTACATAACGATCTTTATATAAAATAAATTTCACTCTTTAAATGAATACATTGAATTTGAATATTAATCCTAAATAAATAAATCAAATTACTTAAAAATAATTTCAAATATTTAAAACTTTATTGATAAATTATAATATTATATAAAAATTAGTATAAATATAAAAGTTATAGATACAAAATTTTACTTTTATTATATTATAATTAAGAGGAAAAATTTAGTTATTATATTTAGAAAATGATCTGAAATGTTGATGATAAAAATTATTACACAATCAAACAACATTAATCTCATTGATTGTGGAAAATCTGATGTCACAAACCCTTTCATTTTCTTTGTAGTAGCACATAAGGAAGCTTGAAAGAGGAGGGAGGCTTCCGTGAGCTCGTAAATTGTTTTTTGTTAGGTGACATTGCATGGTTTAGTTCCCTAGACTTTGATATCTCCAAAGGTCAGGTGGAGATCTAGTTTCTTTGGTCTTTTGTCACTCAACATAGACACAGTTCTATATTATTGGAGCTTGTCATGTAATTTTTCCTCTCATAATGGATTGGTTTACTGCTCAAGTTGACAAGGGAAGTTTGTATTCCAACACTTTGTTATGATAGGAGTGGAATGTATTAAGATGACATGAAATTTTGTAATTAGTAGTGTTTGATGTATGTTGAATATATCACTATCTATATATAATAAGGAAAATTTCATATGTATCTTTTGAATTGTTTAAAAGAATGAGGATGATCATGATCATTATTTACATCATTAAAAAAAAGAATAAATATCAGAGGAGATGAATGATTGAGAAAGAGTCTACGAAGGATAAAATCTTGTTGGATGGAGGTTTCATGACACTCTAAAAGGATAATGACCCATATAATTTTGATGGAATAGAAATCCTTGAATGCTAAGTAAAGCTAATGATTCATCAACATATAATCCAAATACTCTATATGATCATGTACCATATGACTTTAGTGGAATAGATATCCCTCAATGTTTAATTTTAAGTCAATGATTCATCAACCTATTACCCACACTCAGTATGATCAATGTCCCATTTGATTTTCGTAAAATAGAAACTCCTTGAAGTTTAATGCTATAGAAATTATCTTATGTTTACTGTTAAGCCAATGATTCATTAACCTAGAATCCAAACACTCGATATGACCATTCCTCATATGACTTTCGTAAAATAGATACCTCTCAATGTTTGATATTAAGCCAATATTTAATAAATATGATCCAAATTTTAGCTAACTAAATTCCCACAATCATTAAACTACTTAATAAAATAGCTTAAACAAAGATACCACATTTTCTTCTTATCTTTTCTCCAACATAAGGTATTTGAATCTGATGTGATATTGGAAGAGGATTTGTTATGGTATTTGATACAGGAATGAGAATAAAGGATTGAGGTATATATCTTCAATCAAAGTTGTCAAAATATATGAATCTTAGTATACTGGGATATATATAAGAAACATACCATATCCTTCATTCTATTACATCTACATGTAGATGCTTGTCACTATTTTCAAATCATATTGTGCAAGAGAAAACAAAGTTACTATAAAAGTTTAATTGGATATTATTTTCCAAACCGTGTCTTTATGTTCTCATTTACAGGGTTCTCCAAGGAACACGTGAAGGTTAAGAATCATGTGAATTAGATTAAATTCCATGAAGAGAATACCCTATATTTCAAAAAGTCGCAACATATGCTACAGTTCATAAATTAATCCTACTATTTTCCTTTAAGAGTTTCTACTATGTTTGTGGGCTGCAGACAGAAAGTTCTTTGCTTCTATCCTGTTCTAATTTTAGTTATGCTTTGATTAGGACAGGGTTCTGCGTGGTTTTGTTTATCTTCTTGATAGTATGTTAATTGTTTTCTTAAATATAATATATAAAAGATAGTCAATCAATTAAATTACAATTTTTGATATCACTTTTATAAAGTACATAAAACTATAATTATTTATATCAATTTATAAACTATCACAAATTGAAGTTTTCAATCAGATAACCCACATTAAAATTTTATTACATTCTATAAAATCCTAAACCCAGGGCAAGTCTCTTACAGTTCTTTGAGGTTTACTAGCCCGCTGACTTTAGTGGGAATCGCACCTGCCATCTGGTTTCTGTCAAGTCTCCTATTTCCCAACAATATTACCCAAAAAAAAAATTAAACAGGCACCCATAAAATTTGGTTTGTGAAGCAACCATGAAAGCCATAAATAGGACATAGCAAGAATAGACAAAATTAAAATGATTGATACTCACACAACTGTCAAATTGGGCACTGGTCCCAAAGTACAGGGGATCCCTCCTTCGAACTCATTACTGTCAAATAGTTTGTAGATGGTAATAAAAAATGCTCATAAGAAACAATATGTTTATATATCACATGCTGAAGATCATAACATATGAGAAAACAAATGAATTTTGTGTACTCACAAGTGTAACAGATTCATCTTCTCACTAAAGAGTTCAGCTAGAATTTTGCCTAAAATTTTGTTTAGGTTGAAGTGGCTTCAAAAACCACAAGAAATATTTCAGTATCTAGTTTAACCATCAGTAATCATATGACAATAGTCTGTTTTTACAGTCTAGTATAAACACATTTTTATTATTAAAGTAAAAAAATATTTTGAAGATTTTTGAAACTCTTTACAAAGAAACATTATCTAAAAGATAGAATATTTCATTTCTAAAACATCAAAACTCATTTAAATAGATTGTAATATCTTATTACTTACAAGTGATTTTCATACATCAATAACTTAGCTAAATCAATCATAAGGTATATAAAACTAGTTTCGTAAAGAGATGCAAACTATGTAAAATATTGGTAAGGGGTGGCAAGATCAAGGAAGAACTCAAAAGTACAAGACCTAAGGGCCAAACCTAATGCCTCAGGGGCTCATCATAGATGGCCTTGCCTACGTAAGTCGCAAAGACATCATAGTTCGGGTTGAACTTTAAAACCAGTCTTTTAAAGGATGGTAGAATTGGTTACGCAGCCCCTTTCTAAGGTAGAATCCCTAGGCAGTGTCTCCATTGGCTGTCACCCAATTAGGTGAACAAGGATGAGATCCTAATTAGATTCTACCTACAAATAATTTATACGTAGACCTCCTCATAAGGTTACCTACCCAACATTTCATAACTACGATGGAGAACCAATTCTTGTAAGATATTAAGGTAATATCTATGATCCCAAACCTACAAGATTTATAATTGTATGAGAGGAGATACATATTACCTAATTCTATGACCACTTATCTTAAAATATAACATATTAGCATACCATGTATATAATTTAATCATATCATGCCTTCCTAACATATGCATCGAACTACTAATATCAATGTTTATTAAACCCCAACTTGACAAGTTGTAAAAGTGCAATTATACTAACCTCACTACTCAAATTGACTAACAATTCAACTACCAAAATATACCTTTAAAAATAAGAGTAACTATAATAATTTTATTATTACAACATCGAGACATAAACATCATTCATTATCAAATAAGTTGCATATTAAATAAGAATCATGTCTTTTGTGACTTTTTCTTTTTTTCTGCTTCCCTATATTCTTGCAGAGGCATATCCATCTCGGCATTTTCATTTCTTCTTGCCCGTGCACGTGATCTCATTGTCCTTTGTAAAGGCGGGTCCTTTGCAATAACAAATAAAAGGGTTAAATTAAAAACATATTATCATAATTGGGGTTAATTTAAAAACATATTATCATAATTGTTACAAGCATTTCAGTACTTTAAAAAACATAAATGTGGTGCTCTTTACCTTGTGCAACCACATCTTCTTGCCCGACGGCTTGAACCTCAACACGTTCATTGGGAACCTCTACATCCCCTACAACTGCAATACAAAATGTTTTATTAATCCCAACACATTATAATTAAATTTTTATTACTACAACAAATTCAATTTAAAATGTTTACTTGTATTAATTAATCAATAATCAAAAATTGATTAGAAAATGTATACCTTGAGTACTACAATGCACATTCAAATTGATGCCTTCGTTGTGCTCGGATGGTGTTTCAGTATCGGCAAGCTGCATTCCAATGTAAATAATTAGTGCATTTATCGACAATATATACATATAAATAGAAGACAAATACTGAGAAATGTTAATCATTCAATTTAATACATATAAATATATTCACTTTAAATAAACAAATATATAATCATTGTTTCCTTACTTAAAATAAATATATTCACTTTATGTTGGAACTTAACATCAAATACAGTAATTGGTAAAGTATTCAACTTGAAATAAAAATCAATTAGCTTATTTACCTGTTCAACAGATCCAACAGAAGAACCCTGCACACTCATTGATCGGAATCATTTAGCCACGATTGTATAGCCTTTTTTGTAGCCTACTTTCTTGTCCTCTTCTGAAATATTTTGTTTGAAATCCAAGCCCTACATTTTTATTGTAGTGAATTTCATCAAAACTAAATTGATTACAATTTATAAATATTTGCATACGATTTTTCATTTAGTATTACTTATAATTCATGCAGCAAGTTTTGAATATCCACCCAAGTCGAGCTTGTGTTGCTCGTACTTTTGTTTTCTTGCTTTTGTTGCCTTTGATGTGTTACGAAACTTGTGTGATGTTTGAAATGTTAGATCACATAAGTATAAAGATTAAATAGTACATAATTTCATTATTAAGATTATCACGTACCTTCTTTCCTTGGGTGATACTATTTTTCCACCATGTCTTGCGCGTCTCTCAAGTGCATCCCTTTTAAGATTCTCCCACTCACTAATAGGAAAATGGGGGCCGCTCGTAATAAGGATTGCGTTCTATTTGGGACTTGTAGTTGTCCTTAATATACTTCAAATTTTGGCCTACTTTCTCAAGGATCCTAAGTCTTTGAAAGGTGTTGGGTCCAAAAAGTTTTATCATAGAGTCAATGAGTTTATCCTTTAACTCTTTATCTTGTAATTGCCACCTTTTAAGAAACAAAAACTGTTAGATTCATAAATGAAGTGAAGCTACCTTTTAATATACTTAAAGAAAGGGATGAAAGGAAATCTAATCTAGCAATGAAATCAAAATATGATACCATGTGCATATGGTCAGCCCGAAAATGTCCAAACATTCATCACTAAGTTTTTCATAAAATAGATTATTCCCTGCAAAATAATAATGAGATTATTAGTTATTTCAAGGGACTGTACAGGGGGTTAGTGCATTACATTATGAGTATAAGATTGTATAGTAAAATAAAGGATCAATCTTTAAAGTACCTGGAATTTGGGCTACTCTCACAGGAAGTCCATCTTCAATGTTCACGAGCAATTGATCACAATTCTCTATTGTTCCTGTATATCTAACACGAGTAGGAATTTCACCATCGCCTCCTACATAAAATGAATCCAATATTAAAAAATTCCCCCTAAGAAATATTAGTTCAAGTGAAATAAACACATGATAAATGTAGGGATAACTTTAAGAAACACCCTCCTAGGAAAAAGTGTAAAATGTTGGTGAATCGTACATTAATTTAGGGGAAACAATTTCTTGATGATGGCAAATTTTTTTGCCAAAGTAGGAAAATAATATAAAGGTGAAGGCAATTTTTTCCCTGCCCAATGAAAATTCTATAAAATCCTGGCGAATAATACATTAATGTGGAGGAAAATATATATTGTGTGAGGCGATTATTTTTCTATTAAAGTAAATACATTATAATATATGAGGCGAATAATTTTTTGTTGAAGGGAAAAAAATATTTGTGCTAGCAAATTTTATGTGCCTTTTGAAAAAATATATATATATTTTTGGCCAATCTATTGTTAAGTATGGGAAAAATAAATATTTTATTGGCGATTTTCAAAAGATGGGACTTGTCAATGCGTCATGTAGGCCAACGCCAACTAATAACTTGTTTGTAGATTAAACACATGTTGGTATCCATAAGCACAAAAAGTTACATTGACACACATCCTAACAATAACATCCATCATTTTATAATGTTAAATTTCTTATTTGAGACCGTTTGATGATCCTAGATCAATGGCTGAAGTTTAATTTCGGCCCAAGTTCTTGAAGGAAACAAAGTTCTCCAGGAATTCACCAAAATGATGAAACGTATCAAATTAATCTCCACCATAACTATTATCTAATTAATGCAACATCATGTAATGACATCATTATTTACACGTATCAAGTCTTACATTTGTTTAGGTGGACGGTTGATAATGTATCACAGTTGTCGTTAATAAAAGAAATGTTTTATCACTGACACTAAATCTGGCTATTTCTAATTTCACACAGACATGCTTTTAATATGAACGATTGTTCTTTTAATATGAAAGATTTATAGAATTTTGAAGGACAAATGAATTAATTAGGTTAGAGAAAGAATTAAGGGCTATTTATAGAGGATCTATGCTTCCTTCATCTTCAATTCTCCTTTGGTTTGGGTATGCCTTTGCTAGTGCTTGAAAGATTGCCTCTAGTTTAGGTTTTCAGGTTGTATTAGCATAATTTCAGATATTATGGTAGGTTTTTTTTGAAGATGGAAACTCCTATCCGTTTGATAAGCACATATGTGGAGGAACAGAAGGCCTTTTTGGGCCCGGTCTCAAACCAAACCCTTGAATTAGTTTGTAAGGAGTTTGGAGCCTTAACAAATGAGGTTGTGAGGATGGTGCTGGGTCATCAATTTTTGGAAAATGTCAATAGGTACCAAGTTAACACGGACATTACGTCCTATTTTTTGGCATCTCTTTTGGACCTCGGGGGAGAGAAGGTGGATATGCTCCTTCTGTTAAGGAAGCTATTCAAACATGAATTCTTGGGTGACATTGTTGAGGTTGCTATTTATGCAAAATTAGGGGTGGGATCCCTTAGGCAAGTGATTTACGCAAGCTTTTCGAGTCAGACAAAGATGTGGCCATTCAACCTTTTCTTTTGAACCTGGATGTTCAGCAGTTGACGTGCCATAGGAAATGGGAGCAGATTGGTAGGGATTTTCTTCGCAAATGGTTTTTGTTGGATGACTTGGTGGACTACGGATGGCTGTATGAATTCGCAAAGGTTGTCATCTCTAAAAAGTTCTACTTAGATGGAAGGGAAAATCCTTAGTGTTGTGTCCCTATGGCCTCCGCCTGAAAATTTTTAAATTTTCACTATAGTAGTTTTTGTCTTTAAAGTTTTGTAGTGACTTCAAGTGAAAGTCTCCAAGTCCGAAATTCTGAATATTGTAAATTTATAGAAAATATTAATGAAAAGTTTGCAACTTCATTTCAGTTTGTTTTTATGGATTTAATTATAAAATATGTATGTTTGAGTCATGACATATGTGATTTTATAATTTGTGAAATTAAAAATGAACCAAACAAATTTTAAATTATTAATGTACGACAATATGTTATTTATTTAACAGTAATATTACTTAACTTTTGCATGTATCATGTCACATGTGTGACTGTGCGACTGCCAAATTGTGAAATTTTAAAGTAGTTATTCTTTAAACTTTAAAGTAAAACTAAAATCTAAAATTATCAAATGCCAAATGGAAATTCATAAAACATCTAATAATTACAATTTTTGGACTCCCAGTCGTGGCAAGTTAATATCGCCTCTTTGGTAGCAGAGTTGTCTGTCGTCACTAGAAATTGCAAGTGGTATATACATTTGGCAACTGCACATGGTATGTACATTGTACTATCAACTATGAGCATTGATACCATCGACACATACCTTAAACATGTTTATTTAGAACCCTAAATTTTAAACGTATTAATTGAGACTGTTGATTGATGTAGATCAATGGCTAGAGTTTTATCTCGGCCATAGTTTTCTCAAAATGAATTTCTTGTCAGAGTGACAGTGACATTCTTTAGCCATCAGGCAATTCACACGGTTCCTAAAATGTTACTAGTACAAATTATAGTTATTAGTATAGTGACCACTGACTATCTTAGTAATTTCCCACACTCCTACATTAATAGAAATGATTTACCTAAAGATATGGAAGATATGGAACAAGGCTATTAATAGACATTCTTGCTTTCTTCTCCATCAATTTCAATTTGCTTTTTCCTTTCAGCCTTGACCCTTGAATTTTAATTTTTTATGTAGTTTGAAAATTGAGGTTTTTAGTTTAGGCAGAGATGGACACACCAATTAGGTTGAGAACTACATACACTGATGAGAAAAAACCCTTTTTGGGAAAGATACCAAACGAAGTACTCACTTTCATTTGCAAGGAAGTGGGCTCTTTCATTAACAATGTTGTGTTGATGGTGCTCGGCCATGAGTTCATTCGCAACGAGAAGAGATATCGCGTCAACACGGACATTACGTCCCACTTCCTGGCATCTCTTCTCGACCTCGGAGGAGAGAAGGTAGACATGCTTATGCTGCTGTGGAATGTTTTCAAGGATCATTTTTTTGTGGACGATGTCCAAGTCGTTGTCTTCACAAAACCGGGGTTGGGTATCCCTTGGGCTGATGAAATTGAAAAGCTTATCTAGCAAGGCAGCAATGTGGAAAGACAACCCTTCCTACTGAACCTTAATGAAAGGCAGCTGACGCGGAATCAAAAGTGGGCGCGGCTGGGGAGGGACTTCCTGCGGAAGTGGTTTCACCTCGACAACTTTGAGGAGATGAACTACAATTGTCTCAATGAATTCAGGGAGATTATCCTCAACAGACAATTCTTCTCAGATAGGGATGGAGATGAAGACCCTTAGTGTTTATGTTCTTGAAATGGGTTTCCGCATTTTTTTCTTATATGATCAAACCAGTGCCCTTGTGCCAACAAATTTTTTAACTGTTTGGATACTCCCCATTTTTGGGTAATCATACTTCCCATTTTGTAGGGGTTTACAGTGTGACTATAGTCTAAAGTTAAACTCTATAATTATAAAGTATATTATAATATTAGTGATGTAAATTTTTAAAATAATTAATGAAAATTTTGTTGTTCGACTCTTAATGATTATTGTAATTTTTCTATCTTCCTCCAGAAATGAGACACGTATCAGTATGTGAGATAATAGATTGTCTGCGTAATATTGTTTAATTGCAATTTTGTAAAGACATTTGAAGACTTAATATTGTTTAATTACAATTTTGTAAAGAAATCTAAAGACTTTACTTTTGATAAATAATAACTAATAAATTATATGACCATTCACATTGCCAAATCGATGAGACGATGTGTGAATCTGTGATATCATATAATATGAACCAAAATAATGTAACAATGTTTAATGTATGTGTGTGATTTATTTAAGAGTATTAACTTAATTTTTCCATGTCAATGACAAATGTAATTATCATTATGTGTCTTGTGTCCAATTGCGAATGTGGAATTGTAAAAGTTTAAAGCATTTTATAAATTATGGTTGGTAATAAATTAATAAATAATTAGACAGTTATCTGTGATTGCAATATTTTAATTAGTTATTTTTATATTAGACAGTTTCAATATTTAATCTTATTTAAATTTAATAAATTTTTGGCGTATGGTGTTACGTGTCACTGTATTTCGGGAGACCATTGGATGAGCAGAGATCAACAAGTACGGTGTATTTCAGGCCGAAAGGGAAAAGAAATCCCATTTTTGCAATCCTATTCTGAAATAATGACACGTGACCACTCATACAATCAGTGTGATCTAATAAATATAATTCAAAGTAAATAAATGGGACTCACCACACATGATCCAATAAATATAATTCAAAGTAAATAAATAGGACCCGCCACACATGATAGTGACTGCCAGCGACCATTGGATGAACAGAGATCAATGACGTACGATGTATTTCAGGCCAAAAGGGAAAATAAATCCCATTTTTACAATCCTATTCTAAAATCACAACACGTGTACACTCATTCAATCGGACGACACGTGACCACTCACACAATCGGTGTCATCTGATAAATATAATTCAAAGTAAATAAATGGGACCCACCATAATTACAAATGATGATGACTTCCACTGACCGTTGGATGAGTAGAGATCAATGGTTTACGTTGTATTTTGTGCAATCCTATTCTGAAATATCGACACATGTACACTCATTCAATTGGTGTCATTCAATGACGAGTGACGACTGAAAGACCAAAAGATAAAGGAAGATTAAAAGAAACCATCAACCGTTGGATAAGCACAGATCAATGATGTGCGGTGTATTTTGGGCCAATAGGGAAAAGAAACCCCATTTTGTAAACCTATTCCAGAATCATGACATGTGTACACTAAGCTAAGTTTAATTAAAATGATAATTGGAGTAAAAGAGTAACTTAACATTTAATAAGTAATAAGCTCAATTTGATTGTAGATCAAACAATTAAGTGACACATGTCCTAGTGACCTCAGATATCTGGAGAAGCAATAAAATTTAACATGAGTGACAATAAAAGTTAACACAAGTGACGAGTCATGACTGACGATTCAGTACTACTCACTATTGTACAATTTTAACCTAAGTTTTAATATTTTCAGTTCTTACTAGTATACTTTATTGGAGATTCAAAAAGGGGTTACGGCTTCTAGGTTAAGGATTGAGGAATGCAATAGAGTCTCTCAACTCTCTTCCCACTCATAGTCTGCATAAATTGAATTTCCAGGTAAAATCCTGAACACCCACGTCCCGCCCTTTAAATTTTTCAAATCTACAGGTTTACTGTTTAGATTGTAGTCATATAATTAGGGTTGAATTTTCAAAAACGCCCATAAATTGTAGCTGTCACCTGTGTAGAATTTTATGAATTTTTGTACAAGTCAATAGAAATACTAGTATACCACGGTCCACGATGGGAAAAAAAAATACCAAGAGTACAAGTAAAGGCCAAAGAAACGAAACAAAGATAATAGACTTCCACAAAATGGTTAAAACACTAGGTTTCACTAATGAATTCCATGACATTTTTGATCCTGTTATCCATGGAAATAAGGGAATCATGGAAATTAGATTTGCACTTGAAAATAAGTGAAAAGATCCAATGAAGGATTCAAAATTTTGTCCATTTAACAACACATTAAAGGAAAAGACAAATAAAATTGCACCATGGGTTGTTGGGTCAACATGCATGGCATTACCTCAAGTATTCCTTTGTCCAGAAATTGTCATGCTCTGCGCCCAAAATTATGATGAAAATAGAAAAGTAATTGTCAATAAAAATACTCAGGAGGAAATTTTGTCGATAAAAGAGACTGAATTTGCTACTCTGTTGGACCTAGGGTTTGAAGCACAAAAATCAAAATTGCACATTGACCTGGGAAAGCTAGCAGAGACTTGTGAAAAAATAGATTCAAAATAGAGGGATTCATATATCAGAGGAATAACAAGCAGTTCTAGTCTGGATCTAGATCATAAGCCTCCTTATGATTATGATATTTTTGTGCAATGGGTTTAGGATAGTATTTCCTTGCTAGCATTTTGTTTGGGATTGGATAGTAACAAAGAAGTGGGTGCCAACATTCTTGAAATGATTTTTCATATTCATTGTGAAAAAGAACCAGTAAAATATAATTTTATTGAGCACATTCTTCATTGCATGCAAGAACAATTTCTAATGATTAAAAGAGGTTCACAGAAGACATTTAGGGTCACAGCCTACTTGTGTTATCTTCTTTTAGCAAAGCATCATGCAATATTTTAGACAAACAAGCTTCAAAGTCAGGTCCAAAATGCAATATATGAATGGACACCTCAGATAAGGATGAGTGATAACAGAAGGAACTATAAAAAAATTGTAGACTTCTTTTTGGCACCAATGTATCATAAAATTACAGGCACTTTGTTGCCTAGATTTCCTGTGTCTTGTAGAGATTGCATTCAACTTGGAAGTCAAATACAATTGGCTGACTGGTACTTCATGGAAGAGTACACTGTGTTAAGGTTTTACGGTTCAGTGGTAGAACCTTACAAACTTCAAATACATGTTACAAAGAGGGTATTTGCATTGGAATATGTTCAACAGATGGAGAGCATAGATGCACTCTTTAATGGTCAGCAAAAGAAAATGATATTTCCTTCCTTGCCTTTCTCATTGGGAGGGTTCACATTTGAGAGAAGAGGATTCAAAGTGGTAGAGGCTTTTTTTTCAATTTTTTGCTTTTTTGTTGACAGTTAACAAAAGTATAATCCACTTAACATAATTGGATCAAAGCTTAGAGAGAATGGGAGCTCCATAAGAAAATGTCAACATGAAAGTATGTCATTGATAGAAAATTTTAAAAACATGGAGTCCTGGGACGAGGTCAAAAAAGAGATGGAGAAATATGTCGCTGAAAACAATATCTCAATACAGGAATTGTCATAAAAAATTATTGCATTGCATAAGAAGAAAGTAAAAGTGCAAAAAAAGACATCCTACAATTTCTACCAGTAAGCTGCTCAACCATCTACAAAAGCTATTTCAAACAACATAACGCTTCAATGTAAAGATGATAATTGGACTACAACCAAAATTAAAGATTTTTGGGAAATGAGGAAGAACCTCGGCGATCCAAAGACCTCTGTAGATCTTTATGATGCAGGCGAGGATGAAATATTTAGCGATTTGTGGAATGCAAAGAATCCTGGTCAAGCACATCCTAGTGATTATGATGATCAAGATACTGATTTTGATGGGCAGGATTCTGTGACAATTGCTACTGGAGTCAGTGCATCCACAAAACAAAAATATGACAAAGGGGCAGAGATGGTATAAAAAATGGGTTTTTCAGGTACGGGTGGTCTGGGTCCCACAGGAGAAGGGAATTGGTATCCAATTGCCACACCTTCTCTACCAAAATGTGGTAGGGGACCATTAATTGGAAGTTCATTAGAAAAAGTTACTACTTAGTCTCATACTCTTGTACCTTCATTTGTTCTAGCTTCAAATCTAGTTCCACCTTTGCCAAGCACTCAAATTCAATCTGAATCAAGTGCCACTACCACTGGTGGGGATGGCATGAGTAGTACTAGTGGTCCAAAAAGGACATTACAACTACACACAAAATTAGTGGATCCTAGAGATCAAGGCAGTGTAAAGAAGCAAAAGGTTATGACAACAATGCCAATAGTGTCTGTGATTGTGAGTCCAACAATTGCCACACCTTCAGGACAAAACCCTTCGAACAGTCCAAATACTCCACTTGTAATGGGTCAGGGTGTTACTGATACTAATCCTCATGGTGTAATTATTAGAACCACAGGTGGAAGCTTGTACATAGCTGCAAGTTCTATTTCACCTTTCAAACATTCAATTGTGTCAGAAAACCCTGATTTTTAATACAATGATTTTGCAACTAACTTTGAACAAACAAAAAATAGGAATAGACAAAATACTAAGACATTGAAGAGGGACACAGTTGATGCAGCTCGTGATGCAGAAACTACATCAAATAGGTTGTTTCCCACATATGAACCAAAGAAATAAATGATGGAGTTCATGGTTGTTATGCCCCCAACTAGAGATAAAAATGCACCAGAGAGTCAAATAGATCTAGCTGAATTTCAAGTAAGCACCCTCCAAATGGATTTATCAAAAATTAAAAATGTGGACAAGATAAATGTGTCGAAAATGACCAACCAAGTTGTCTACAGTTTAGTGATGAAGTTGGAGAGAGAGAATGAAAAGCTTTGGGGAAGAATAGAAAAGTTACAGGTAGACCTGGCAAATGAAAAGGCAGAGGAGAAAGCAGCAAATAACAGGTGAAAAGAATTATAGAAAAGGATAAAAAATCCATCCTCTAAAGAAGAAATTGTTTAGCAAGAGCATATGGAGGCAGAACTGAAATTTGTGATGGAAAATTGGAAGAGAGCAATACAAATCTTGAGGATGAAAAAGCCTCTTCAGTAAATTTATACAAAAGCGTGGAGAATGTGGCACAAGTAAACAATAAATTAAAGAAAGAATTGGATGATGAGAGGGTAAAAGAAAAAGAGTGGGAAGAGAAATCAAACCAGTGGGAAGAGGAAGTAGAGAAAATAAAAAAATAGAGTGAACACCAGTTGTCAGAATTGAGAGAAGAGCTAAAGAAGGCAAATAAGACAATTAAAACTTACGAAAATACCTTGAATGACCAAATGAAAAATACAGTCAAGAAAATTAAAAGAAACCTTTGGGGGAAAATAAAGGTGACTGGTGATAGGTTTTGTGATTGGTTTGAATTGAATGAAAGTCTTAGAGTTATTTTTGGGAAGCTCAAAGAGCACATTGACAATAACAAACATTTTGTCAGAGAGAGAAAACTGCAAAATAGATTTTGAATAAAATCAGCACAACCAGTGACAGGCATTTGGCAAGCAAGGGAATTCATGACCGTTCTCTTGCATCAATAAAAGCAACCTCTATCTTACAAAAATTTCAGAAACTAAAGGAAGTAGAAGAAATGCTTGCCTTATTTGAGGTAAAGCTCGCCAAGATGAATCAAACAACAACCGAAATGATAGGTCATGGTTTGTCAAGTCCTAGTCCTAATAACTCAATAAAAAAAAATTTTGGAAGAGAATATTCCACAAAAAGGTTGGAGGAGACAATGAGGACTGATTTAGGCAAGCTTCCTTAGGACACAACTCATGAAAGCATTGAAAACTGCATCAAACCATTGAAAAATTTGAATGCAGTATTGGAAGGATCATTGCTTTCAAGTCAGTCTAATAGGTATGAATGATTAACGAGGTTGCAAGTCATATTCTATAACTTGACAAATATTAACCTTCCAAATGATGCAGAATGGATCTTATTAAGCAGACTGGCATAATCATCTGATCAAAAATAGTATGTGAAAGTACTTTCAGTTTTAATCATCTCTATATTATTTATCTATTGGCTTGAATTGAGTTAAAAGTAACAAGTTTGAACTTTGTTTTTTTAACAGGATCAATGTAGCAAATGCTATAATTCTATTGCTAATTTACTAAACCGGCCTGTCAAATGCAAAAATGTATAGTTGTAGAAATGTTGTACTGGTCTTGACTCTTCACATTAGGCAAATTGACCTAAAGCTATTGTTGCTCCCTTGTCTCTATAAAAGGGAATTCAAGGTCATTTTCTAAGGGTAATGATTATTAAAATTGAAATTGGGTATTGACTCTTGAGTTATAATTCATTGTCAATTCACTTTTGCAAACAGAATCACACAGAGTTGTGTTATACTTCTTACTACTATTAACGAATGAATTGTTACATTGTGTCATATTTGTAGATAAATTAATGAGAATCTCTATTTCTAAGAATTGCATCATATCAATTGCTATGTTTTCAAAAAAATAAAAATAAAAATCTTTAACAATTGTACCATATGAGCTGAATAATGCAAAAGAAAACCATTATTAATTGTAGAATTCATGAGATTATCAACCACATTCATGTTTTTGAATTTGGACATTGGAATATGATATTATTCATGATTGATGAATGATGATGAGATACAGAAACTGACAGTAGACTACATAAAAAAATTTAATAAATACCTAGGACCTGCTACTTCTACAAAGGCTCAAGTTGCCACATCATCTCATTATCGGGATCCTCGGATCCATCGCCATCAACTTTATATCCTCCTTGGTTGTTTGATATGTTTTATGCACTATCCATACCTCCGCTTAACTCAAGTTCAATGCTAACATTACCAATACCAATACATGAGTCAATGACAGTCACATCATTGTCTCTGGCACTCCCACTTTGGTTTGAAATGTTGCCCAGCCCTCTTCTCTGACATTTATTCCTCCACAATTTTAGTGCCTTGTCGTAAGGAAAAGTATGAACTTCATACCTGGATGTATAGAGCCTCAAGCAATTTTCCAAATTCTTGTCTAGTTTGTTTTTTATCTTTGACTTTAGGAACTCCAAAGCACTGAAAAATCTCTCATCCTCCACCGACCCCAATATCATGGTCAGACATAAATCAACAAGCTTGAAAATTTTTGATATTGAATCAATCAACATTTCGCTCTCAGCTAGATATTTCCAAAGCCTTGTTGCTGATCCATCTTTGTGGGGGTTCTCCATAATATTATATTGTTCCCTCATTGTCTGTGAAAAATGGCTTGATTGTTCTCTCAAACGAGATTCATCTAAAATTCCATTTAGAGTTACTCCATTTAACTCTATGGTTTTGCAAAAATGATCTATCAAAGTTAGTAGCTTATTTCGATAATCCTTCGAATTGTTCATACTCCAATATCAAGGAAACACAATAGACATGATTTCAAGTAGTTTGACTAGAGGGAATCTTACTCTAATCCCTAAGGAAAGATCATAGGAAATGCACTTCACAGAAGCAGTTACAGACTCAATGATCTTGGTAAAGTCTTCCCTTTTAACACTTGATACTCGCTTCCTATTCTTCCTTCCTGGTTCCTCAGACTCAACCCTAGCATAGTAGTACATTGGTATCTCAACTCCACATACTTCTGCACATAACTCCCCATTTACACCGATCTTTAAAAAGTTGTCAGGATTGTCCAAATCTATGATTTTAAGCCAGCTGGCAAATTTTACATCATCACATGATTGATAGAGATTATCTAGTGTCATGCATGTCAATTTACGAAGGGAAGCATATTCTTAAATATACATTACTCTTTTCTGGGCCTTTTTCATTATATTTCTCATTTCCTCCAGTAGGGAGAGAAGACCTGCTAACGTTAAGAGTGTCTCTACATTAGTTAACCTTCATAGCAGCTCAGGAAATTTGGGTAGCCCTGCTTCTTCACGACTTGAGTTCATTAGACCAAGCAACGATTGATATTCTGAAAACACTCGATGTGCTGGTCCATCCAAATAGATCCATCTAGTATCATTATCCTTCATAAGCTTTTTCTTGTCGGTTAGTCCTTTGGAAAAGTGTTTAAATCCCCTCAATCATTTCAGACTTTAAAAAAAGTATTGGTAGAGCTCTTTGATTAAAACTTCAATTTTTTGTACTTGACCATGCTTGCTAACAACTCCAAAAGCTAGATTCATTCTATGGGCCATGCAGTGAATGGGATTAACGTAGGGTGCACAGGAATATTTTATCTTTGTGCAAAGACTGTCCCTATGGCCTTACATTAATGAAGCTCCATCCACTCCAACACACACCAACTTATTGGCAATCGTCATGTCATTTATACCTCCATATTCAATTAGAGATCTCTATAGTAGTTCAAATAGATTTTTGGTTGTTGCATTATCCTTTATTTTAGCAACAGTTAGTAGATGAGGTTGGCAGACAAAATTGTGTACAATATAAAAATGCATGCATACCCATGAAGTATTATCTACTGTTGTAACCTCGTCTAAAGACAATGCAATAAAATTTGACTCTTTAATTTTTGCCTTTAGATCCTCTTTTTCAACATCAGCAAGACAACTTGCCCATTCCCATCCACTATTTACTGACCAGTGACTGTTAGGATAGTTAGGAACTTTTAGAAAGTGTAATAAAGCACTCAATGATGGGTAGTCTATCATAGGACACCCTCTACTCAAAATATTAAAAACAACACTTAACTCAATAGCTTTTCCCATTAGTTCTACTTCCAATGCTTTTCCAAAACAAGCTTCAATAGAGCCTTTAACTTGAGCAGGTTGCATCTGTATATTCATCTGAAATTCATATAATTATATATTCCTAACATGCAGAGATTCATCCTTTGTTTTCCATCTTATCACTGATTTTTCAACTCCATCTTGTAACCACCTAAATTTGGTCTGTCGCAACTATGGACCCTATTTGCCCTAAGTGTGATCATACCCTCGAGTTATGTCCAAATGACCCTGTTACTGCTTGGCATAATTCTTCTAATCAATTTAATGTCCTAGGTGATTTTTATCACTGATTTATATTATCTACTATAGCCATACAACTCAAATCAATATCGACCAATCAGATCAAATCTAAACCAAACATGGCTATAGTATTTAATATAAAGGAATTAAATAAATCCCCATATCAAATGAATCACTTGCATTCTAACCTATTCCCCTAGCATATTAATTTAATTAAAAAGGCTATAGTCCCTTAATTATTAAAAAGTAATTTATTTGTTTTAATAATTAAATCCTATATTTCTAAATGAATTAAATAAGTTTATTTCATTTATTAATATTCCCTTAAACCCTAACCTAACCCATCT
>MU228511.1:1080748-1103551 GCA_018584345.1 Thuja plicata
TTTTATAACTGTACATATATTTTATGAGTATAACTGTACAATAGAAGAACACCCACATGCCTTGGTTGTGATTGGTCTATGAAAGGTTTTGGTTTTCCTTTCCCAATTGAGATGTCATCCTAAGATTCAAAAATACCAAGATAATAATAGGTCTTGAACATAAATGCATGATTGTGGATCCTCAAGTAGGAGTTGTGATGCAAAGGAAGAACACTTGTATGGGTTTACCCACATAAGGACAATGGTTTCATTCATCTTTCTTTCAAGTGTTCTTGGGTACTTTCCTTGGCCTCTAGGCTTGGGCATCCTATAGGGGTTGAACCAAAATTACAAAGGCAATAAAGACACATAGAAAAATAGGTTTGGGGACTTTTAGACTTGTGTTCAATCCTTAGTAATGGTTCTTGTTACCATATTTGTCATGCCCATTACAATTTGGTAACCTAATTACTAGATGAGTGACTACAGTACCCTAGTTTTCATTATTAGATGATCTTGTTTAATTTTTGTTCATTTCATGAAAAGATACATGTAAAGGAAAAGAAATTTCTGCATCTAAATATTACATGTATATATGCCAAATAACTTGTATATATTATACAAGGAAAGGAACTGAAAGATAAAATCATCTGGGCTCACACTGGCCGTGAGCATAGCCAAATTTTAGAAGAATATACACGAGTACAAGCATACATAAGAGGATGAACATAAATAATAAGGGTACCGGACATTGCCTGAAGTGATGAATTTTTGACTCGGGTATGAATCCAGTGTTCTCCTGTGATCTAGAACCTGCAAATAAAAGAGAGATGGGGGTTAGATCAAAAATATCTAAGCAATGAATGACATCCTATTATTGATCCTCATCTATAATTATGCATGTGCATATTCAAGCCATACACTTCTAAAAGAAAAACCATGCTAAGAAAATGTGCACTCAGAAGAATGTTATATAAAGGAAAGAAGATACCATGTTTTTCCTCATGAAATGATCATAAACAATGCATGATGCCCTAGCTTGCATCTCGCAAGCCATTAAGACATTTCCTCATGAAATGATCTTAAACGGGGAGTACCACATAGTGAATATCAAGAGAAAAAAAAATAAAGAGAGATCAAACACTTCACACAATGCCTTGTAGGTAATAGAAACGATGCCCTAGCTCTCAAAGCTCGCAGGTCATCAATAACTCCAAATGCAAAGATGTAAACAATGCAAGTATTAAACAATAAGCTCATAAACAATGCATGATGCCCTAGCTTGTAGCCCACAAGCCATCAAGATATTTCCTCATGAAATGATCATAAACGGGGAGTACCACATAGTGAATATCAACATAAAAAAAATAAAGAGAGATCAAACACTTCACACAATGCCTTGAAGGTAATAGCAATGATGCCCTAGCTCTCAAAGCTCGCAGGTCATCAAGCATTCCAAATGCAAAGATGTAAACATTACTAGTATCAAACAGTGATATCATAAATAATGCATGATGCCCTAGCTTGCAGCTCACGAGCCATCAAGACATTTCCTCATGAAATGATCATAAACGGGGAGTACCACATAGTGAATATCAACAAAAAACAAATAAAGAGAGATCAAACACTTCACAAAATTCCTTGAAGGTAATAGCAACGATTCCCTAGCTCTCAAAGCTCACGGGTCATCAAGCATTCCAAATGCAAAGATGTAAACAATGCCAGTATTAAACAATGAGCTCATAAAAAATGCATGATGCCCTAGCTTGCAGCCCGTGAGCCATCAAGACATTTCCTCATGAAATGATCATAAACGGGGAGTACCACATAGTGAATATCAACAAAAAAACAAATAAAGATAGATCAAACACTTCACACAATTCCTTGAAGGTAATAGAAATGATGCCCTAGCTCTCAAAGCTTGCGGGTCATCAAGCATTCCAAATGCAAAGATGTAAACAATGCTAGTATTAACATTCATATTGCTCCATTAAATCAACAAATACCATCAAAATGAAATTGAGTACATTAATGAGAAGACAAAGCTTGAATTCCTACCTCAAGTCGTGGCTTCCATATGCCAAGCGACGAAGTGAGCTCAAGCTTCACAATTGAAGAGCCCTCGTCGCGCACGTAGCTCGATCACGAAAATAAGAAAGGAGCCTTTCTTTTTCTTTTTTTTTTGTTTATAATCACGCGTGTGTTACAATTATGATGGTATCATCGCTATTACGACAACATTGGGGCACTTGGAAAAAAAAACACAAAAATTACACACAAATGGTAGTGTCGTCGCAAATTGGCATCAAAATTCGACCCCAAATATTGTAGTGAGGTGTTGGGAAACAAACGTTGATCCTTCCAATATGACCTGATTGAGTGGATACCTAGCTTGTGAAGCATATTTAGAGGTAGTACCAACATGACAAAGATAAAAATTTAGTCGATCGAGGTGGCTTAGGAGATCCGGGCCTACAAAATCCTCTCAAGAGTGGAGATTCATAGTAGATCTAGAAGAAATATCCTGAGGAGTGCAAATGCTAGACTCATGAAAGTGTAGAGCATGAACTCCAGGAATGCAGGCCAAAGGGAGTCCTTGAATATGAATGAAAGGAAACCACCAAATATTGTGTTAATTGAAAGAAATACCATCTCTAAAACCAACTCCATCCCAGAAGAGCCAAGGCTTAGTAGCTTCCTAGGTGCACTAAATGCTTTTAGCAACAAAAGTGTCCTGAATATGCACAAAATATTTCATTAAAATAAGGGTTTTGAAACAAATCGCCTTTCTAGGTTGTCTTATGGGCTGGATAACCTGAAGAAATGCAATTCCTGAGAATAATTTTCCAAGCCTCTTTCTAGAAATGACACAAGTAACCCATTTGGTAAGTCAAGACCTTGTTTCGAGGTGGAGAGGAAACCAAGACCTCTAAACTCCCTGGGGAGGCAACAATATTCCCAGGTGACCTAGTGAAAAACATGACAATCAACTCCTCATTCCCACCATAAGTCTCATAGGAGATTTTACAATTTTTTCAGGGATCCATTGAAGGTGCCCAACAAGAGGAGTAATAAACATGAGTGGAAACTAACACTTTGGAATAAATTTGGAATTTACCAGCTAGTGAAAGTAGCTTGGTAATCCGGTCGGGAAATGTTTTATTGATTCTATCAAGAACCACATTGTAAAGATCCACAATTGATCCCTAAGAGGCAAAAGGAATGCCCAAAAATTAAAATATTTCCCCATGTTGAGTCCACTTCTACCCATATTGGAGAATCCAAGGAGGAACTGGGAGAAAGTATTGCCTGCAATATTGGGTTTTGTGTCATTGAATCATCAACCTAGAAGCCAAATAAAAGGTATCAAGGCATTGAAGTGTCACATAGACATTGTGCTCATATTAAATCAAGGAAAGGAAAGAATAATATGCAAAATGAGCATTGACAAGTTGAGAAGGTGAATGAGGTAAGGAAACTCTCCTAACTTGTCTTGTAGAAATAGAAAAAGTGAGAAGGTAACTAAAACCCTTAGTAGCCAAAACATAAAAAGAAGGGGCCAAAGGGCAGTCTTGACAAATGGACCTAAAATATCCAAAAGTCAAAGACTATCACCCATTAATGGTAATGGAAGCCAAATTTTCTCTAAAAATAATTTGTATAGATTGAATGAAATGGGGACCAAACCCTAAGGCTTTGAGCATTTTAAGAATAAAGGGTCATTTGATGCAATCGTATATCTTAGCAGAATAAATTTTAACAAAAATGACATTTTGTTTAAAGAAGAAAGCCCATTCCATTGCTTCCAAAAAAACAATGATATTATCCAGGATAAACCTTTATTTAGTAAAGCTAGTGTCCTCGGGATGAACAATTTGTAGAAGAAGATGATGAATATTGAGGGCAGGGGATTTGGAAGTGACTTTGTAAGAGATATTAAGTAGAGTAATGGGATGCTAATTGCAAATGTCTTCCAGATCTCCTTCCTTAGATACAAATTTTATGTTTCCCTTATTGATGATTTGATCAAGAGATTGCAAATGAAAAGTTCTACATATACTTTGTGTAAGTCTGGGAAAAGCTAGGGCCATAGGGCCTTATAAAATTAACAAGGGAATCCATCACAACTAGGAGCTTTATCATCCACCCTGGAAAACACAAATTCTTTGAGATCCTCAAGGGTAAGCATTTGATCACAAAACATCTTTTGAGATTTAGAAAGTTATGAAGGAACAACAAAGAGACATTCCCTCAAGGCTTGATCTATTCCAAAGGAATTTCCTTGTGTAGTGAACATCTCATCATAATGTCTGACAAAACCCTAAATAATATACAAAAGCTTAGAGGGCATCGTCTAGCCATCCTTGATGTGTTTGATGTCAGGTGATGAATGTTGTTCCTTAAGAGCCAAGAAAATATCTTTAGAAGCATGATCCCCCACTTTAAGCCAGTGTAATTTGGCTTTGAATTGAGCTTTGTGCGTAGCATAGCTATCAACAATTTGTTTCTAGTTGCAAAGTTGGACAACCCAGACCTCCAAATCATAGTAGAAAGGGTTAGTATCTAAAGCCTCTATGGGATTGTAAAGATCCAAGGTGACCACCTCATAGTACTATTGATGGTACATGACCATCTTCCTACCATAAATGTAGAGGAAACAAAGCATGTGTTGGATGTCATCATTCCACCACATAATCCAACTAGTAGGTAGAGTAGGCTGACTCTCAAGATTCTAAACCCTCTGAATGCGATCCATTGGGGGTGGGTGATTCAACAACAAGGTTTTAAGAAAACTATAATTGGATAGGCATACACGACCCACTTGCCATTCAATGCTAAACATGATGGGATAGTGGTTTGACAAGGTTACCTTTGGGAGAGGTAAAACTGCTAGGTCTTGATTTTTCCCAAAAGAGAAAACATATTGCTCTCCAAGATCATGACATGATCAAGTTGTTTGATTTTTTTTAGAACTAGCCCTATAATTACTGCAAGTGTGCCAAACACCTAGAGGACTGTGGTGGTTTGTATTAGGGCTAAAAGACCTAATTTATTGCACTTATAAAACTAAGCCTCTCTTTTTCTAGTTGTCCAACAAAAAGGCAAGAACCCTTCCTTATCTAAGGCTACCTCAACCATATTAAAATCCCCACACATAACCCAAGTGGTCGGTGGCATTGAATCTGCTAGCCAATGCTAAAGATGAGATCTTTCAGCATAAATATTAATGATACCAAATGAATGATTATCAACTGACATGAGGACCCACATGAGCCACTAAGTGAGATCCAACTCGTGAGCCACAATAAAGGAATGCTAGTATGGTGAGATAAGGGTAATGACACCTCCTCAACCATCTTCACATTTCAAAGCAAAAAACTAGGTCATTTGGCCAAATCGCATGACATGTAACAACTGACATGAAAGTTGCAATTTTAATTTCCTAAAGGAAAAAAATCAAATACTGGGATATTTTGTTGAGTATCTTGCCCGAAATACTTCATGGTGAGGTCAGTTAAACTTGGGACATTCTATGACATGAAATTCATGATTTAAAATTTTGCATGTCATCCTTGTCCTCACGAGAGGAGAAGCTATTCTGTAAAAAGTCTAAATATGGCTGAAAACTAGGGTAGGAATCTCCAAGAGCCACCATGCATTTTTCTAGAGCCTCATTACCATTCACTTCCTACAAAAAAGGGTTGCAGGAGTGGCCTAATGAAGACTATCGAGCTGACAAAAATGAGGCACCCTGGGGAGCGCAAACCCAGACAGGACAAGAAAACCTCTTCGTAGTCAGAACTTTCCCTTGAGAACAAGGGTTCGAAGTATCCTGCACTTGTGGTTGAGCATTAGGCCACGACAAAAATAGTTTTCTCTTGAGATTGTGGTTGCATAGTAGCAAAATTAGACTACTTTTGAGAAGTAGCCAAAGAGATCTTTCCTTTATGAACAACTATAGTCCATACATCCTCATTATTAGTAGCCTTCAAATAGTATGAAGGGGTGGATTTCTTGGGTGGAGTTTTGGTTCTCGAAACGACCAAAGGGCAACCATAATTTTATGCTCAAAGGATTGACATTGATAACATGTATTGTGTAGATTCAGTTAGAGCACTAGTTGAGAGTAGCATTGACCTCTTATATGAATTTCAATAGTCTCTTTGAGGTCTTGAGACAGATCTACCTCCACACAAACACTTTTGTGGGGATGGGCATGAAAAAAATGCTTAGGTTCCATGTAAACCACCTTACCAATAGACTGGGCAATGGTTTGCATAAATGACCAACATGGAAGAAGAAGACCATGAAACTCTGTCCAGACTGAGACCTTGAGTTTCTTGATATCTGAGACAGTAAAGTCTCATGACCATGACTAAAATACAAGAAAGGATGACCAAACAAACTAGGGCCCATGACATGTAAGACACCCTTGACATGGGAAGGATTGAAAAAATGAAACAAAAAAAAACTCTTGGTGAGATTTTTCATGCCATCAAGCTGGATCCCATGAGGAGCCCAGGCTTTGGCAACCCAATCACATAGCATGTTTTTAGGTGGAACCCTCCCCACAAAGCAACCTATTAAGGTATATTTTTTAAGCCATTCACATGCACTATCAAAGTCCTAGATCGACAAAACAACATCAAGGGTATGAGAAGACGTGCCTTGTGGAATACCTTTGGGACAAACTTATGAGGTCATTTGTTCGGGGGTGCCATGGTTGCTCGTTGCCAAAGTTTCAACATCAGCATCAACTGTTGGAATGACGCTGGTCGAGGCCATTAAAAAGCTTAAAATCTTGCAATAAATGTGGTATGACAAGGGAAAAACACACTACACAATCAATACACTAAAACAAGCAACCAAAACCTTAACATAACGCATACCCTCCAATTGCAACAAGGTTTGATTATCTACTACAAATTATTTTAAATTACATAAACATATCTTTTTTTTCTATCGAGATCACAAATACATTATATATTTAATTACATAAATTATAATTTGTATACTAGAAAATATTACATGGATTTATCTATTTTTTTGGATGAAATAATAAAGAAAATTGACTGCATCACCTAACTTTTAAACTTCTATTGCATTCTATTTCTCTTAACAAACTTAAGTTGTTTCTCTAAAATCTCATTCTCCACATAAGATAGATTTATCACATATTTAATTACATAAATTATCATTTTTATACAACCAAATATTTTAAAATTATATAAACATATCTAGTAAGGTGACTAATACAATATATATATATAATTACATAAATTATCAATTTTATACTACAAAATAATACATAAATTATTTTTTTTTGGTGTCATAAATTTTATGAAAAAAACTACACAGAGTTTTTTTTTAAAGTTGACGACGACCCTTGCTCTCTTCACTTAGTGATCTTTGTATTATGTTTTTTTATGCCCGTCTCAAACCTATTTGAACTATTCAAACGTGATTTTATATATATCTACCATTTTTTTAAATATATGTATTATTAATTCCTATAAAAGACATGCTGACATCTATTATAAACTAGCACTTGCACCTAAAAGAGGTTCAAGGGATACGCCGATAGGAAATTAAGAGATTAAATTTAATTGAAAATACACTAAAAATTGAAGCTATAGAAACACAATTATGTTAACTGTTGCAAGAAGCTAGTAATGATTTATGATTAAAATGCAAATGTCTTTGATTCCACAGGGTACTCTACCAGAAAACTCATGGATGAGGAGCTAAAAAACTTCAAATGAACCCATAAATTGTAGAATAGGAGAAAAAATGCAAATTTCTCATTTGTTATTGTTAGCATCCATATGCAAACATAACATTTACAACAAACAAAAATAAATAATCTATGTGATATCTCCTAACTTGACATATTTGACAAAATAATGGTCGGCAACATGCAATATGCAATTAACTATTATGAGGGAATCATTACCAGCCAAATCTTAGAAATCATCTTCAAACATTTCAAAATTTTAATTAGTATCTTCCTTGGCATTGCCAGAACACTCCAAGTCAATCCAAATAGACATCTAATAAAAAAAATTAATGTTGCCAATGTACTCTTCTTGAGTTCAAGGAATTTCAACATAATAGTGTACACTTACATGTACTATTAGAGTCACTTGTTCTGCTCTATGCTAGCTCCAACTTGGTTATAGTCTTATACAAAACTATTCACATTTAAATTGTAATCACTTCACTCTCCTTTTTCTTCTTTTGAGAATTTGATTGAAGTACAGTTTCAACTGATTTTCTCTATGGTGCTTCTCTCCTAGCCAGTCTTTTGTTATCATCATCCACATTTGGACTTGATGGTACGAAGCCACAAAAATTTGTTAGTGAGTGTGGGGACACATGCGCAATATATTTGCCTTTAGTGGAACATTTTCCTAGTAACTATGGCATCAGCGTACATAATCAAAGAAACTTTCTTAATTTTATGCAATTATGGCACAACCAAATATGAATGTTTAATCCTTCTCAAGTGATGGCAATATCAATAAAGTTTGGGCTTTGACTTATGTAAATTTCAAAGATAAGAGAATAGAACCATCTCTCAAATGATCTAAAGACTTTCACTTGCATGCCAATCACATATCAAAGATTAAAACAAATGTGCACAATGTAAATTTCTATGTGCAACAAACACCTAAAAAATATATCTTTTGTAAGAAAGGCATGCAAATATGTAACTGATATATGATTTTATCTTCACAATTTCTTCGATCAAGATACAAACTTCACAATTGGACCAAATATATTTGATGATTTTTTAAAAATGTTGAATTGTATCTCAGTGTCCCACTTTCTCTCTCAAAGTTAGTGAAAGAAAATGACAAGAGTCTAAATTTTGGAAGAAATATCATGCTTAATCATCCTTGACTTGGAGTAGTACTGAGATAGGTGACCTTTCAAAAGCCCTGATGCTTCACCACTGTGCAATGGGAGCTAAGTGTACCATTCATGCTCTCAAGAGATGGTTTTTTTAATCTTTAGCATGACTTCATGTAGTTTGTAAAACTGCTTTTGATGTGCCTATTTATATCTACACATGCTTGAGGGTAATGTAAGACAGACAATATTTATATCTTAGAGATATGAGATATTACAAAGAAGACTAGGGTATGTCCATATCATAAGTAAGGCACATTCAAGTATCGTGATGGACCTTTGGAGGGCAAGATTGTAATCCTCATGATAGTTTAATGAATCAAGTAACTTCGCTAATGGGGCTAGAGTCAATTAACCTTACTTATTCTAAGTAATATTATGGTAAGAGTCACCTTAATATTATAAAGAATAAAAGTCAAACAATCCCATTTTAACGAGCACGAGGGTCTCAGCATGTGGTAGCTTTGTTATATTTTACGATTGTACCAAATGTGAACTTGTAAGAAAGCGTCTCTCAGCTTGCACCAAATGAGAAAACAAAACCAAGTCATGGTCATTTATCGAAGCGCAAGGAATAAGGATATTTTTCAAATATTGTCGTCATGATTACCTTGGTTAAAGCATCCACTAGAGTATGGACGAATTTTCAAATTCAATAAATTTGCGGATGCCCTTATTATCTTTGCAAAATGGGAACATTGGAATTAATTATGACCATCCATCAAAGCGTAACGAATAGAAAATCTTATCATCCATTGTATTTGCACAAAACGTGGGGACACAAAAGGGACACAGTAACTGTTTGAACACAAGCCTTTCCATTGAACAAAAAAGTTGTTTTGTTGCTGAGACAGTCATAATCGCTAAAACTATTGAAAAGTCTCTCCGAAGTGAAGTGTCTCATCGATGGAATGAGGGAAATGAAAAATAATTAACAGATCATTGGACAGACAATTCATATTGAACAAAGAAGTTAAATGTCTTAGCGACCTTAATATGTTTTCTAGATGATATTAGGGTTCATTGTTGAAGAGAAGAAAGCCACTACTACACATTGGTGCTTTTATTGTGTTACACCTATGAGGAAGGAGGGAACCTCCGTATAGTAGCGACAAAACACAGATTTATTGAAAAGGCTTTAGCATTTAACAGCGAGCCTTAAAAACCATGGTCTCTGGTATTGTAATGACTGCAGGACTGAGAAAAAACTTACAAATGTTTAAAGAATATACTGCTCGTATCCTTGCCTCCTATGCACAAATGAAAGATAGGTTTGTCATATATCAATGCAAAATGAGAGAGCATCAACAAGGTACATGAATTGAAACTTATTCACTTTCATGCTAAAATTCTGTTACAGCATAACAAAAATTAGTTTTTGGCTGATGTTATACGTATGCAGATTTGGAGGCACAAACAAGGCACACAAACTATTTTCAGTGTGCCTTACAAAATACGATCTTGGAAGGCTCCAAATTTAACTAAGGAAGTTGGCCTTGTATTCTGCCCACTTTAAGATGTCACTGCATCCAACGAGGTAACCCTCCTGCCTTCCTCTTCACGTCATCGTTGCCTGGTCTAGTGCAAAAAAATGGAGTCTGACAAAATAGTGTTCTAGTCGATGATGGGTTTGTTGTCGCTGCAAACAAACGCATTACCTACTTGCCTCTAGAACTCTACAACCTCTGGAAATCTTACAAAGAGGATTCAAGTGCCTTCTCTCATATAGAGATCCCTGAATACAACGAGCCCTGCATTGGAACCACCAACGAATTTTTGGAAGGCTCCAACTTTAACTAAGAAAGTTGGGAAACAGGAAGCATTTAAATCCAGGCGGAGACTGTCAATACCCAACAAATACTGCCTTCTTCCAAACGTGTATGGTACAAATTTAACCCAGAGACCTCAGAGTGAATTTACATCATATCGTAGAGTATTCTTCACGAAAATTTGTCCAAAACCGCTTCATAAAACCGGTGTGCGTGAGACAGGTATGGAGCGTGAGGCAATAAATCACCTGTACGGTGCCGAGCTCGCTCGGGAGGAAAAGCCTATCGGCTTAAAAATATTTTATCAACTGAAATATCTCGATTTTACACCTCCTAAATTATATGTGTCTTTGTAACGAATGAAATAAAATAATAAAGAGAGGAGTTTAACAAGTCCACGAAATAAACAATCCGTGAGACCACACTGACACGACCAGAATAGCACATATGCCGTCAAAATTAGCCGAAACAGAACGAAACTATTTCTGTCGACAGGCCATACATTCTCCCGCCATGGATGCTTATGTAATCATTCCCTTATATTCACATTTATTGATAGCAATCTCTTGACTCGTATGCAGTTCGACGGAAATTTAAAATAATCGTTGTAGCTCAAATGTCATTTAACAATCTGGGGAAAACAAATTCACAGTCACGAGTTGTACTCTCCATGAAAAAACTTTAAAATCCTTTTGAAAAAACTTGAGAGATTTGTTTATGAAAATACATTGCAAGCGCCAACTGCAAAACCGGGAGCATTAAAGAGTCGTGCAAACATTGTCGCCCTCAATCAAGACCTCAGTCTAATGAGACAAATACATCACATATTTAATTATATAAACTATCTTTATATACTGCCAAATATTTTTAAATTACATAAACATATCTATTTTTTTAGTGAGATTGCAAATACATCACATATTTAATTACATAAATTATAATTTTTATACTAGAAAATATTACATAAATATATCTATTTTTTGGATGACACAATAAAGAAAATTAACGAGAATATGGGTTCTATTGCATTCCATTCCTCCTAGAAACCTAAATTGTTTCTCCAAAACATCATAGTTCACATGAGATAAATACATCACATATTCAATTACACAAATTATGATTTTTATACTACCAAATATTTTTAAATTACCTAACATATCTATTTTTCTCTAGTGAGAATACTAGTACATCAATATTTATTACGTAAATTCATTTTTACCCTACAAAATATTACATAAATATATCTTTTTTTAAAAAATGGATAGTATCCACTTTTTCATTTTCAGATGATATAAATTTTTGAAATTTTTTAATATAAAAAAATATATTTTCACCCTTTTCTTTACCCCATTTGAATTATTGAAATGTGATTTTATATTATCAATTTTTTTTGTGTGTGCATAGATATACTAGCGCTTGCACCAAAAGGAGGTGCAATGGGTAAGCCGATAGTAATATATGTTCAAGAATATGAAAATCCGAACATGAATGAATGCAAATATACCTAGAGATATGGTGTATACAAAATGTTTGTAAAATCATTAAATGTTTGTACAATGTCAAAATTGATTAAATGAGTCTTGTTACAAGAATGCAAATCTATAAACCTCTATTTAAAATTCATCATAAACTCCATAATACAAATCACATTTCACTAAAGCTAGCTAAGTTGAAACTAATATGATTATATTCACGAATTTAAGTCTCCATAATGCAAATCACATTTCACAAAAGCTACCTAAGTTTAAACTAATATGATCTTCTATTCACAAATTTAAGTTTGAGATTTCTTTTGGCTAATATGCATGTGACTTTTGTGGCATGACGAAAAATGAGTTTTATGCTAACTAATTAGAAATTGAACTATGCAGCATTATTTTTTGGATTTTCTTACAAGTAGATTGTTGTAGATAATAAAAGTTACACTATCTAAAAAGCTATAGAAATTAAGCGCTTAAAATGTTTCCACTTATCTACTTTGAAGGGAAGAAACCTTACCACAAAATAGTTTTAAATTGCTTTGTAGTGAACAAGCGTAATAAATAACAAAATCAAGAATTGAATACTCCACAACTTGACCAACATAATCCACAACTATAGCTGAGATAACGTGTCCTATAAATTGTTTTGTGGGTAGTTTTGAAATAAATGATTCAAAATGAAATATTTACTATTGAATATTATTTATTTAGGATGAAATATTTTTTGAAAAAAAGTTTTAAAAATGTTCAAAAATAAAGATAAACACCTTTGGTATGCTATTTCATTAATATAGTTTCCCTTACTATAGAAAATGTTTTTTCTCTTTACGATTCTATATTGTTCAATAAGAAATTCTTACTATAGAAAATGCTTATTTTTATGATTCTATATTGTTTAATAAGTAATTGATATTATAGATTTAAAACATTAATACATCTTTAAAAAAATCAGCTTTCTTCAAATATATGAAATACGAAAATATTATTAAGCTCATTATAACTCTTTTCTCTAATTGCCATTAAAGAATAGATACAAAAAATGTCACCTCGTCAATTTTAATATTTACTATACTCATATGACTAAGATTTAAGAACTTCATTTATAAATTTTATACTTTTTTCATCTTTTTAAAATCTTCTTTAATTTTTTTTTAAATTATGAAATATATTATAAATTAGTTCTCTAATTTTCCTAAATGGAAAGCACTACTCATTATAGACAATAGAACCTAAATTATAATTAAATTATAACGTTTTAAAATAGTTCATCATATATATAATACAACTAAGTTTATAGCTTCGCAACTCAATTATCTAACTAACTCCACCTCTTAAAATGAAATTGGTAAATCCTAATAAACTTTAAAGAGGAGTAATTATGCATTCAGCATGTTGAAAAATTAGTTCAATTTCTAGAATTTCATACTGTAGTCATAAATATCTACATATAAATTCTAAATCGATTAAAAATGTGACAAAAACATTGAGTGACACTTAGAGATCTAAAATAGAGCTCCCAAGTTCACTACAACCGTTTTCCATGTCTTCTATTTAGCATACATATGATAAGAATTAGTATTCCAATTAGATATAAAACAAGCTAATAACTATGGGTTAAATTTACAATGTAGTTAATTAAACACCAAATGTTCTCTACCGTAGTCTTGACCTTTTCTATTGTTCTCTCCTCACTTGTGCTTCATCTTTCCTCCATATACCTTGTCTCTTCATTTCATCTTTTCTTTTGCTCTCTTCATCTTCCTTCTCCCGGATAGACTTATCCTCCATTTTCCTGGTGACAACAAAATCAGACGGTTCCACACATCTCATGTGACCTAGTAACACCCACAATTGCATCACAAATTGTCCTCTAGTAGTGAGCCACTATGCATGGAATGAAGCTTTGTTGTAAAATATGATGGATAAAAGAAAAGTTGCCCAATAATTAGTTAATAATTCTCACATTTATTTGCTTTTTATTTTTAGCAATTTGTGAGCTATATTTGTGCCTTTTACTAGGATGCTTTATTCTTTGACTACCTTTTTTAACTCCTTGACTTTTTTGTACTTGTCATTAGCAAGCTCACAGTGAAGTTTCATGTACATAATTCTTGTAGTGTCTAGGCAGAGAGGCAAAAGATTGGGGTGTGAGAGTAGAAGATAAGCACAATACTTGGATTAAGTGGTACTCACATTGAAATTTTGGCCACTACGATTGCAAATTGAAGTAGCTACAAGTAATGCTAAAATGAGGTTGTGAAAGTCTATTTTTGAGAGCCACTACAGGTGTGTGACATATTCCCTTTCAAATAAACAATGATAAGGGGCATGAACCCTTTCTCTCCATATTGTGATTTCTTCTTTTGAGGAAGATATAAATTTCAATTTTTCAAAGATAGAATCCTTTGAGATCATTTGGAAAAAACTTCCTCTCGACATGTTTATGCTAATATATAAAGTTTGAAGAAAATTAGGGAAATCCATACATGAGAGGACCTAGCTTTGAAGAATGTATATATCACCTATATTGTTGAATTTTCTTCTTCTAGTACTGATCTCCCAAAAAGCCTCCTATTATTCCATATCAAAGAAATAGATTTCTCAATCATCTTCAAGATGCAGAAGTGATAATATCTTTGAGGAAGATGAAATATTTAATCTTGGTGCAAATAAACCATACCATGACCCAATCAGATACAATAATTCTACATAGTTGATAGACCTCCATTAAAAAGCTACAAAAAGTAGAACCTACACTATAATTTGTCGTGTTTGCTTGAATATCAACACTTACAAAATATTTCTTAAAGAGTACTTTTGTCATGGATTTGATTTTATGTTGCATCATGAGATCTAATAAAATATGCCAAAAATGTGGAAGTCGACCAATTTCGGTATCATGGTATATCACATAAGATATAGAGAAAATACATGCATTTCAACATCTTAAAAGTGTTTATTTGAAAAATGCAACACTAGTATGGAAGAGAGAAGATAACACCATTACAAGAAAGCACTCCATGTTATGGAAGATGACAATGATTGATTTTTTGGAAGAAAATGATTAATAGAGGTGAAGGAAGAGAAACCTAAGGGTATGTCTAATGAAAGTTGGAGTAAGTTGGACAAGAAGATATGAGCAAATAGATGGTTGTATTTCATAGATTCTTCCCCCTTAAATTGCTTAGAGGAGACCATCACATTTTAATTATGGAAAATGATAGGTAAATATTATCAAACTAAGACTTTGATTTATACCTTATATTTTAAAAGATATTTGTACTCTTTAAAAATGAAGGTAATTGTATTATTGAACATCTTAATACTTTAAAGTTAGCCATGTCTAATAGATTTTAAAAAATGATTAGAAAGATATAAATGTATCTTGTTATTTTGTTCTTTGCTTTAATATTGAAAGAAATTATTTGTTTATGTAAACAATAGTGTTATTGAGCCAAAGATTGATGCCCTTATTACTAGCATGACCACAAAGGTCAACCAAGCATATGCAACAAGTCTTGTTTGTGCATATCCTCCAAACATCGCCTTCCATGAGACACCATCTCTTTAGAGCATTCTATCAAACAATTCACATGCCTTGTATACGCTTCTACATTTTAGATACATTTTAAAAAACACCATTCCCCACTGGTTTGTTGGATGTTAATACCCTATTTCAAAGTTCCCATTTTGGCACAAGCAAGATGGATGTTGAAAAAGGTTGTTGAATTTGGCTTCACAATTGCCAGTTGTATTTGCTTGAAAGTTTCATAATTTTTTTAGCAATCTATTTTGTGTATATCATGTACAAGCATTGTATTCAATGAGATAACATCTCTTTGAGACATTTTGTCAAATAGATAACATGCCTTATACATGTTTCACATTTTGCATATATATCTATCAAAGCATTTCCAACTACAATATCCAAAGATGCAACCCCTCATCGTAAGATGGATGTCCATGCCCTGTTCGAAAGCTCTCATTTTGGCATGCAGGAAGGATGCTACCAAAGGTTGTTCATTTTGGTTTTATACATGTTGATTACAGCAAGGCAATTTTTTGAATATCTTGCAATCATAGCATTCCTTATTCAGAGTTCTTTGAGGCATTTTGTCAAAACAGTTCACTACCTTGTCTGTGCTTAGACGTTTTGGATAAATGTCTAGTAAGTCACTTGCAATTTTTGACATAATTTCTCTCCTATATGCTTTGAAAACCCTGCATTCTTTCATCCTTAGGGCCTTAAAAAAACCTAATTGCAGAGGCCAAGTATTATGGCATTTCAGGCGCTTTAAAGTCAGTCGACATGAAAGGAGAAATCAGTGCCTCTTATCGACTGACGTGATTTGTCGTTCACTATGTCCGCTGGCAGAGAGGATGGGTTTGTAATTTTTCTTGCACGACACAAAATCTCTGTCTATGATTCGGCACTCTCGGCCCTTTTTCCGGCAAGGCAAACTATTCTGATACAACGATTTTGATCTTTAAATACAAATGTCCAATTCAACAATCTTTTCCAATTTTAATTCGTCAAATATCAAACTGGTTATTATCGACAACGGAAAAGAAAAGTCTAAAGTCAATTATCAAATTGGTGATGTCGGCAACGGAAAAAAAAATGTCTGATCGCGTGAGACTGTTTCCCGATCATAGGTTTCTCACATAAGGAAGCCTATCAGCTAACTATTATTTCCTTATAAAGAAACATCCTAACATCAATTTATTCAAAAACACATTACCAAATTGTTTTGTAAAAATATTTTATGAACTAAAATATTTCAATTTAATAAATCATTAATAATAAAGGAAAACCTATATTATATTAATGTAACCAATGAAATAAGATAATATAGAGAGAAGTTTTAATAAGATAATGTAATACAATTATCATTTTTATATTATAAAATATTATATCTATCAACGGCTTTAACAAAATATATATGTACTATTATTGTATATATACTATTATATACTATTGCATTCATTTGTTCACAATTAGTTAATTAGTTTTGCACCAATCAACCAATCATAAGTCACTATTTTTTCTTGGTTCGAGTATTTATAAAGTTTTGATATTTATTTATTCATTTTCTATATTCTACAAATTACTTATCTCCAATATGATTGGTTGAATTAGTTTGGTGTTATAGGACAATTTCTAATGTATAATATATATTATTCTATAATATATAATAAAAAATATTATATCATATATGCAATATTATATAATTTTTGCCTTTATTTAATATTTAAATTTCACATTTATAACTATATTTTAAATTTTTACAATTATAACTATAGAAATGAAACTATAATATATACAACATACTTATTAAATATTATTTTTAAAAATTTATACAAAGTTTCTTATGGGTGCCAGCAAGAAGTTGAGTCCGCTTTTTGGCCAAAAAGTGGAATTGTTTTTCCTATTTTTTCAAATTCATCCTATTTGACCTAAAGAATTGAGGCACTTAGACATGGAATCTTTCAAAAAGTCACTAATATAAAATTTTAGGATTCGAAGTCTAATTTCCAAATATGTTATTTTTTAAAAAACCCAGATGATAAATTTCAAATTTCAATAGAGTTACTAAAACCCTCATTTTAAAAGTCACTCTTTTAGGACTATACCATGCGTGTGTACGGTAAGTGAAATCAGACACAAATGAAACTATTTATCTAAACCCTTTTGGGAAATGGTAAGTAACACATTTAAGATTGATGAGAATATTTTTCCATACTTTTATGTTAAATATTTTTTTTATTAATTATATATTGGGCTTAATCGTTGTTTACAAAACCTCTTGTGTATGACAAGCATAATTTGCCCTAAACATATGATTTTTAAAAAAAAAAATTTAAGTGTGTAGAATTATGTGTAGTTTGATGTCATATAATTTTTTTTTCAATAAACTTTAAAATAAAAAAGTTATTAAAATTACAAAAAGCTTGTATTCTCTTTTCTATAGACCTGTTTTAGTACAAAATGATTAAAAAATAGAAATATTAATCAAATTTAATAAAAAATTACATATTATGAATCTTCATTGTCTGATCTATACTGGTTTTTTTTCGTCAAAAAATTCCTCAGAAAACCCAATCCAATTTGTGGCCAAAGTGAGTTTCGTGTTTGCATATGGACATGGCCTTCAACATTGAGGTCAAACCAGATCCAAAGCCAAGGGTCGGTTGACTAAGCCTTTACCAAAGCTAAACCCGAACCACTTTTGGTGGGGAAATTTTCAATTTTAGAACACGGGGTCACATTATAACACAGGGTGACGTTTTAAAAATGAAATGTCAACCCGTTTCATAACGTCACCCCATCTCATTTCGTAGCCGTTGGAAACTGGTTTAAAACAATACAGGGTAACGTTTCATTTTTGAAACGTCATCCCGTTTCATATTTGACCATTTTTTTAAAAATTTGTTGTGTTTTTTATTGCATCAGCAATTTGTACTCGAAGTACGGTCGACAGCGATCGATTCTGTAGGGTTTGGACAATTTTTGCATTGTTTATTGACTATTATATTTTCCATTTGAAGGCATCAATCATTGGGAGCATATTGAACAATTTTTTGCAAGTTTAAACTATTTAAGACACTCTTGTGATTTATTTCAATTATTAATCATGGGATGTAAACAATGTCAAAAGAAGAAACAAAGGAGGGTTATGACTAATAAGGAAATTCAAGTGGAGAAAGAGAAAGAGGCTAAACGTCAAATAGATAGAAGAATGAGGATGCACAAAATGAATAGTAATGAAGCTTCAGGATCCACAACAATCAAAGAGTCAAACATTAAAGATACTATGGGAGATACAATGGATGCAGACGATGCAAATATGAAAGAGGTGAATGCAAGTATGTCATTGAATGCACCTTGTAGTGATGTTCTGGGTACGTCTTTGACTTCACCATTGAATGATACTCCACATATGATAATAGAAGATAATATTTAATAAAGAATTATTACTTGCATATTCTAGAGATGAAATTGAATCAATGAGACCTAATCATATTTTTCAACTTAGAGAATTTGAAAATGAAAATTCCCCTATTGTTGTTGAAAATGAAGAGCCTTTTGTTGTTGCGAACGAAAATATCCCTAATGTTGTTGAAAATTAAAATCATTTTGTTGATGCAAATAAAAATCATCCTAATGTTCATGCAAATTAAAATCCTCCTAATGTCGTTGAAAATGAAAATCTTTTTGTTGATGCAAATGAAAATCCTCCTAATGTTGATGCAAAGACCAATGAAATTCCTCTCCTAAATGAAAATGAAAAATACTTTTTACATATTGAAAGTAATATTTTGAATGGTCTTTCTGGTAAGCTTTCTTCCAGGCAGATAGAAAAATATGCTAATAAAATATACAAAGAATTTTTCTATCGAAAAAAACTAACATTTCAATGTCAACTTGTGATTCAATTGATGAGAATGTGGAAAATGATAAAAGTAATGAAAACACTAGGCATTAAAGTGAAATAAAATACGAAAGATTCATCTGTTAAACATGCTATATCTATTGTTGCTAGTGCCATTCAATCTATTGGAAAAATGAGTCGATCAAAAGATAACAATGCAGCATGATGAGTTATAACAACTTCTATAGTCAATAAAAACACTTTGGATAAAAAAATGGTTAAAACGATTAGTGGAATTTTAAACATGCATCCTAAAACATTGGTAAGAGCAGCAAGGAGAAGATCAAGTATTGAAAATGATCCAATTAACCAATGTTGGAGTTTCAGTGGTAGACTCCCATGATCTGACATGAAATTGAGTCCTAAAATCAAATCATTGCTTGAAAAGTATTGACATGATAATACAAGGGTTTCATCTAATGCGAGAGATGTTTTGAAATTACGAGTAGGGTGTAAAATTAGTGATCCTCATCCAAAACACTTATTAGACACAACACAAACTAAATTTTATAAGAAATTTTTAGATGAGGTTGTGTTACCTGGGCAAATTACTCTTATTCAATGATCATTTGAAAAATGCAAGCCTTGGTATGTGAAAATCAATAAGCAACGAATATCTTGTTGTTGCAAAACACATGTTCAATTTCATTATCACTATGATGTTTTTCGATATATACGGTGTAGTTTACATGCTAACAAGATTACGGAGAATTGTGACATTAATATACCACCTGAGACAATCAAGGAGTTTGTAGCAAGTTTGTTTTGTGAAAGATCAAATGGAGAAATATTTTTCTTAAGTTTGTGTATTTCTGGACAATGCACTAGTTGTGGAAATTTTTCATTAATTGGACATTGCATGCATGAAGTTAGTGAAAATGATTTTGGAAAACAATTAGTGGATGTTAAAAGATTTAATAATATTGAGTATCCTCTAAAAGATCGAAAAATTGGAAAGAGATGTGAATTAATCACATAAAAACTTAGTGTACATGCATTCATTTTAGAATTCAAGAGTAAGATTGTTCCAAAATACGTGAAACACTCTCAATATGCTAGATGGCTTGATGGTCAATTCTGTACATGTAGAAATATATTTCCAATTGGTACTATACTATCAGTGGTCGACTTTGCAGAAAATTATACTCTTTCTCCACAAGAGGAAACTCAAGACCAATACTACAATTTAATGCAAGTGTATATGTTTGTTCATATTGTTTATAGACATGCACATGATAGTATAGAGGATGATAGAAGAATCATGAGGGAGTATCATTTCTATTTAAGTGATAATCGGATGCACTCGCTAGAGTTTGCTCAACATTGTTTTGACAAATTTTATATTAATTTAAGAGAACGAGAAATCCACATGAGAGAACATCTCATATGGTTTGATAATTGTACGAGTCAATTTAAGAATGCTTGAATGTTTTATTGGCTTAGTAGGGCTCACAAGGAAACCAATATACCACATATGTAAAGTTTTTTTGAAGCTAGACATGGTAAAGGAGAACATGATGGAGCTGGTGCATGCGTGAAGAGAATTTTGGATAGAGAGCAATTAAAATTTGAGGATGCAGCCAAATTTAAAGATGCACATGCTATTGTGGATTGGTGCAATTCAATATTATCTTTAGCATCAAACGAGAACTATACAATTAAATGATATTTTTCATTAATTGAAGAAAATGACATTCCACGTAGACTTGACTGTCAGACAATTAGTGGATCATCATTTATTTAAAATTTTAGATGCAAACACATGGACTTTGTGGACAAGGGAGCTTGCATGTTTTTTTCAATTTTGTATTTCAGGTGATTGGAATTCTTGTGAGAATAAAGAATGGGTCGAAGAGTGGAAGCAAAGATCACTAACACCTGATCAAACATATGAGCAAAATGAAACAACACTTGAAGAAAATGATCAAATATTTGCATTAGAGGACTACAATCGTCTTTCAGATCTTGTACAAGAAGGTAATTGTATTTTCTATATCAATTTATATTTGAATTCAAATATTGGTATAAGTTTTTTTTTTGCAATTAAAATATATGGTAATTTAATTATTTTCAATTTATATTTCAATTTGCAGGACATGTGTATGATGTTGTTGCACCTGAGAACAATGAAGAGGAAACAGAGTATTGGTTGGTTAGATGCGTTGAGACCAAACATAAGTTAGTACAACCTAGAGAAGATGATGGTGGCTTTCATTATCCTACAGGTTCAGTGGTGGTTTTTGGCACCTGGTTACGAAAATACCTAACAAGGAAGAATGGTTTGCCTGCATTCGAAGACTATGAAAAACATAAGAAGATTATACATTACTTGCATTTTCTTTTGGAAACTAATATAAAGCTATCGAGATATCATGGGAGACCGTTTAAGAAAGAGTTGTGGTCGATTTCTATGGAAGAACATGAGATGATTATAGATGCACTGCAAAAAAGAGAGGATGTAGATGGTACAATGGAATAAGTATATACAGGTATTTAGATATATGCGTACTTCTAGAATTTTTGATAACTTCAAATATAATTTACTTCATTTTTACATCACCTTAACATGTCATAATCTTATTATGTATGCATTGCAGAAAATTGAGGCTTGTGGTACAATGGAATAAGTTAAAACACAAGTAAGTATACATGTGTATTTATGAAGTTTTTGATACCTGTGTATATATCTATTAAAACACAAGTAAGTATACATGTGTATATATCTATTTAAATACTTTCATCCCCTTAAGAGGTCCCCTTAAGTCAACCCAATTTTTGCACCCCTTAAGATATCCCCTTAACACATCCCCTTAAGACTTCCCCTTAAGATATCCCCTTAAGACGTCCCCTTAAGTCAACCCAATTTTTGCTCCACTTAAGATATCCCCTTAAGACAGCCCCTTAAGACTTCCCCTTAAGTCAACCTAATTTTTGCTCCCCTTAAGATATCCCCTTAAGACATCCCCTTAAGTCAAACCAATTTTTGCACCCCTTAAGATATCCCCTTAAGACGTCCCCTTAAGTCAACCCAATTTTTGCACCCCTTAAGATATCCCCTTAAGACTTCCCCTTAAGATGTCCCCTTAAGATATCCTTGCAAGCCATCATCCTATCTATCCCCTTAAGTACATGTTCTTGATTTCATAATTATGTTTTCCAAAAGATTGTAGTTACTTATTAAATTTGTTTCTATTATTGCATATTGCTAGTTGAATTTTGCTTCAGGTA
>MU228511.1:1104056-1120321 GCA_018584345.1 Thuja plicata
TATTAAATATTTTTCTATTGTTGCAGGTTGCTAGTTCCATTTTAGTTTAGGTCTATAATGACGTCATTTTGTTGATGACCTGAATCTTTTTATTATTGCACAGACCTATATTGTTTTATTATTAAAAGTACCAAGGACATGTTCATTCATTCAATCTTGAATATCAAGAAGCTTTTAATTTTCACATTGTCTTATATCTTGTTCTTTTTTTTCATTTTCTTTTAATGTTCAAATTGTATACAATCGATATATACATAAATTATCCATCAAATAAAGCATGTAAATAAAACCCATGTAAATATAAATTGTCTAAAATCTAGTGTCCATCACATAAAAGCCATGTAAATATCAAGTGTCTAAAATCAAGTGTTCGTAACATAAAACATCAAGTGTATATAATATAAAATATCAAGTTTCCTAGTATCAAGTGTTCGTACAACATAAAACATGAAGTGTATATAATATAAAATATGCATGAAATCATGCATCCCTGAAGTCCAAAGTCCTCTTCACTCCACGTGAATCAAGACCATGTGAATGACTCTGTTAAAAAAGCACCATAGTTTAATAATCTAATGGCTCTAATATATATACGTGAATTCAATGTTTAATCTATTCAAAATTATCTTAAAAAATAACTTTAATAACATTTATAAAAATTAACTCTTGAGAAGAAGTTATTACCATGACATTTTCTGTGTCTCCTCCAATGTCCTGGTGGACATCATGACCTGTCGCATGGTGTTGTCCCTCTTGGGACTCTATCTGCGTGAAATGATCAACAAATATGATTAGAAAAATAGTTAAAACTACTAATTTTTTTTTAAAAATGACAATTAAACTAAAAAAAAGTTGAAAACATCATCACCTGAAGGAATCTGGGCTCTAACAAAATAGGGTAGAGCTCTGGAGCAGGATTGCGCTAGCTGAAAATGACAATAAAAGTGCCAAAGAAAATTTATATAGTTTTCGAAACGGGGTCACGTATGAAACGTCACCCCGTTCTGAGACGGGGTAGCGTTCCAAATGTCACCCCATTTCAAGCGTCACCCCATTTAGCCTCGGGACCCCGTCTCCTATGGGGTGACGATTTGAATTAAGGCTTGGGGTCCCGAAGTGAAACGCCACCCCACTTTTTAAAAACGTCACCCCGTTTCTTGAAGTACGATTTCGGGAAAACGTCTAAGTTAAAAAGTTCCGCCTCAAGTGGACTCATCTTCTTGCTTGCACCCTTATTTAATTTTTTATCTATAATAGTTTTATTTTTATTAAATAATTATTAATTAAAATATACTTAATATTTATAATAAAATTAAAATTAAATTTACATACATAATTATAATTATAACTAATTACAACAAATAGGCCGTTTCTTTATAAATAAACATGGTGAAATTTATTCATCCAAAAAAATTTAAAAGAATTTATAAAAGTATTTTATGAACTAAAATATTTTTATTTAATAATTCACTAATAGTAAATAACATAAATTATATTGATGTACCTAATAAAATAAAATAATAAGAAGAGGAGTTTTAATACATTACATATTTAATTACATAAATTGTCATTTTTATATTACAAAATATTTTATTTACCAACTACTTTATTGCAAATAATTATTGCATTCATTATGTTCAATTAATTCACTGTTTTAACAAAATTAAATATTTTTGGATAATTTGAATTTATCTAAAATTGATCTATTTATTTATTAAGTTCATATATTATACAAATTAATTATCGGCAATATGATTGGTTGAATTATTTTGCTTTCACTCAAAAACATAGTTTTTATAGAAGACAGATGAAAACACATTTTATTAGATCATTTATAAAATAAATTTTAATATTATGTTATATTATATGTTATACATATTTATAATTATATTATACTAATTTTAAAATTTAAAATTATAATTAATAAATTAACATTTTATTTCAGATATAAACAATTTTATATAAGATATATTTCTAACTTATTAAAAATATTAGATAAAGAGAGGAGTTTAACGGTCCACGAAGTAATCAATCCACGAGCCCATACTGACACAACCAGAATAACACAAAATGGGCTCTATCCTCTGTAGTCGAAGTAAGTCGAGCGCATAAATGAGATGTCGAAACTCCCTTTTCACTTAAACCGCAAAAGTAGCTGAACCAGAAAGAAAATATTTCTGTCGACAAACCAGATGTTCTCCCTCCATGGATGATAACATAATCATTCCCTTAGATTCACATTTATTGATAGCAATCTCTTGATTCGTATGCAGTTCGAAGGAAATTTAAAATAATCGTTATAGCTCAAATGTCATTCAACAATCTATGGGAAACAAATTCCCAGTCACGAGTTGTACTCTCCAAGAAAAAAGATCAAAATCTTTTTGCATGAAGTTGCTGTGGCAGAGCAGTATTGCAACTTGAGGGATATGTTTACGAAAACACTTTGCAAGCGCCAACTGCCAGAACGGGAAAACATTAAAGCGTCGTGCAAACATTATTACAACACGCGGAGAATTTGTAAATCGAATTTAGCATTTAATGGCGGATCTGCGCCGCTTCTCAATTACTGCGAGCTTCAATTCCCAGATGAGGTGAAGAAAAGGTATTGAACGGCGTTAAAACGAGAAGCTGGTAATAAATATCGCGAGATAATCGCAGCGGCGGTCAGAAAATTTACCGGCGGGCACGGATTAGGTAGAGAGAGCGACCGGCGGATAACTAGGGTTGTTCTGGAAATGGTAAATTTTTCGGTCCGGACCGGTTTATTTCGTGATACGCAACTTTCTTTGAAGTTGTCGTTATGGCCGGGGGTCAAGGATTCACGTGGAATGGTACAAAGTTACAAACCCTGAATTTGAAACCCTAATGGAGGTAATTAAGGTTTATTTTGGAATAGTAAGCTCGTCTTTTATTTACAAACCCTGAATTTGAAACTTAATGGCGGTCATTAGGATTAAATGACAGAGTACTCTCGTCTTTTATTTACAAATTCTGAATTTGAAACCCTAATGGTAATAGTTAGGATTAGCATGGAATGGAACTGTCGTCTTTTATTTACTTGAAACCCTAATGGTGATCATTAGGGGGAATAAACATAGAATAGTACTGTCGTATTTTACTTACAAAGGCTGAATTAGAAACCCTAATGATGGTTATTAGGGTTTAAATGGATTAGTACTGAGTGAATTAGCCACACGCTCTGGGCCAGGACATGTACTGTGCAGAGATGGAGAGCGCGAGAGCCGAGAAGGACAGGTGGCTGTAGAGTGCACACGTGTTAAAGGAATGTGTCCGTGTATGAGCTGGTAAGTCGTTGAAGGCCATCATAAATAATGGCGGCTATCATCATAGACAGAAGGGGAGATTGAGGCGTCCTTGAGTTGTGGGCCAAGGAAAAGGTGAAAGCATGGCGGGGCTTCTTCGTACGCTTTCTGGCCCACCATTAGGGTTTCAAATTCGTCAGGGTTTGTAAAGATGGTTTTAACGGCGTCACCTTCTCGTCAGAACGTCTTTTCGGACAAAATTGATGTTATTGGGTGGGATTCTGGCGGGACTTTACCGGGTTAACTAATTATGGGGTTAGTGAGAGACATAAAGGAGGTTGTGACAGATTTGCAGGGTTTAGGGAAGTAAATGTGGAATTTATGTTCACGGCGATGTAGTTGGTATTGCAAATGCCTCATTAATGACGGCTTCTCGCTTCCTGTGCTTTAGCTGCTTCTTCTTCTTCCTTTTCTGTCGTCGCTTTATATTTTTTTTTGTTGTGGGGAGGTGAGTTTTAGCGTTTCGAAGACATGAGCCTGGCGACAGTGCGTGTAAGAGTTTGAGCGAAGCGGATGTTTTGAAGGAGGCAGGAGCAGGAATTCTTTTACATGAAGATTCCTTTTGCATGAGGAATTATTCACCCTCGTGTGGATTGGACGGAAAACAATGATTTTCTCGTTTCAGAGCTCCAGAATTGCAAATGTCAGGGTCGCACTAGAGGTTTAAGTGAGTTCTCGGTTCTGAATTCACCTGGCTCGAAGATTTTCTCTCCGAAAAATTTGCTTTCTCAACTTTTCGCAGTATGATTTGTTTTCTGAACCGTTGCTTCCGTATATTTTAATGTAGTTTGGCACGAGCGATCATTATGTAATTTGATGTATACTTGTATAGTGTTTTGAGTTTTCTTCTTGTTGGAATCTAAATTCTGCACTCTGTATTTCAAATTACTTTTCCGTGGCTCGCTCTGTTTTTCTCCTTTTCCCTTTTGTAATAATAATGCAAATTAATTTGTCGGGGCTTTGAAAAAATGGATGACGAAGTTTCACAAGAGGCTTGTATGGAACGAGGGTTGCTGCTCTAAAATTTCTGTGTCATAATGAAGAGTAAGAATTTGCCACGAGTGAACAATATGTAATTTGATGTGTACTTGTGTAGTGTATTTAGTTTTCTTACTGGAATCTAAATTCTGCACTCTTTTTGAAATCTTTTTCCGTGGCTCTGTATTTTTCTTTTTCCCTTTTGTAAATAACTCAGCAATTTGTAGGGGCCTTAAAAATAGACGATGAAGTTCCATGAGAGGCTTGTATGGAATGAAGATCGCTATTCTAATCCTGTCTGAGGACGAAAGTAAGAATTTGCCACGAGTGAGAGCTATGCAATTTGATGTATACCTGTAGAGTGTATTTACTTTTATCCTCGTTGGAATTTAAATTGTGCGCTCTGCATTTGAAAATATTTCCGTGGTTCTGAATTTTGCTCTTTCCCTTTTGTAACAAGTTAAGCAGTCTGTTGCGGAGGCCTTGAAAATGGATGACGAAGTTTCTTGAAAGGCTTACTGATCTAAAGTTAAAGTCTCAGGATGAAAGTAAGAATTAGTCTGTTTGTCTTGACCAGGGCACACAACTTGAGCTTAGGTGTATAAGAAAAATACAAAATATCGCACTTAAGTTCGTTTCGAAGTTTCTGCCCTTGATTTTTTCAGAGAGAAAGCCTTTTTTGTCGTATGAACTATCTTTCAGAGAGATATCCTTCGTCGTTTATCTTTCAGAGTGATCCTTAGTCGTATGAACTATTTTTCAGAGAGATCCTTTGTCATTTGCTTTTCAGAGAGAAATCCTTTGTCATTTATTTTTCAAAGAGGAGAGAACTTAACTTTTTCAGAGAGAAAGCCTTTGTCGTATAAAATCCTTTTTCCTTTATTTTTCAGAGAAAGCCTTTTGTCATATTAACAATGCCACAGATCAATAAAGCTTTGAACCAGGAGGTCATTGATTACAACATACAATAATTATTATTATGAAATTAGTCGCATCAGGTCCCTTTCGCAAACCGTGTTCATTCCAGCGCCGAGACGATCGTTTGAACGGACTAGACAAGCGCCCGACGAACTTGATAGAGTGATATATCTGAGTTATTTACCTTGTAGGGTTTTGTTTTAAGCTGTGAGCAATTTTTCTTGAAAATAAACGAGATTTTAAGCTACAATTTGAATCATCCTGTGCAGATTTAGGGGCTTGTTACTTGTATTTATTTTTTCCCTCAGGAATCTGACATTATGTTCATTCTGTTTGCAGGAGTATAATACATCAGAATACTGTTTGATAGGAAGTCATCTAGTGTCAGTCGGAATCTGAAGTGCGCGATCTTAACACTTCCTAGTATAACTATTTGTCTCCAGCCGTAGACAGCTACAATGCGGATGTTTTCACCATGCCAAACTCTCTACAGCGCTAACGTGATCCATGCCTCGGCCTTCTTTGCAGTCTGCATATTCTTCAACTGCACCTCAGGTCTGAACTAGTTTCATTTGCAGCTCAAATTTCCACTAGCAAAGCATTTTACCTGGTGATTTTTCTAAATATCATCTTGAAACTGTTCAAGCATGGATTTCCGACTGCATCACTAGTATATTTGAGTGCATTTGCATAAAATTTTGAGATTTTGTTGCAAAGCATTTCATCTGGTGATTTTTTTTTAAATATCAGCTTGAAACGGTTCAAGCATGGAATTCTGACTGGATCACTAGTATATTTGCGTGCATTTACATGATATTTTAAATTTTGTTGCAAAGCATTTCATCTGGTGATTTTTTTTTCAAATATCAGCGTGAAACGGTTCAAGCATGGAATTCTGAGTCCATCACTGGAATCTTTGGTTACATTTGCATAATATTTTAATTTTTTTGTTGCAGGCCTCTCAGGAACGAGAACTTCCCACTACCTCGGAGCATCGAATCACACGAACAAAGATGCGAATTCCAGCTATGAAAACCGCAGGCTATTGGACGTCGGTAGGTTGAAACTCGGGAACGCCTTATTCGCACCTTATTTCAAAAACCTGAATAGCGTTAAACTTGACTGTGATATTGACTGAATGTGCAGCTACCTCAGAGCGGATAGGGGAAGCATGCACAAAAGAAGACATAGCGGTGTTTCAAGGAGCCACCACCCCAATGCCCAACGGCATTCCCGTATACACTGTACAAATCATGAATGTGTGCGTGACAGGCTGCCCAATCGCAGGAATCCACCTCACATGTGGATGGTTCAGCTCTGCACGACTCATAAACCCCAAAATATTCAAGCGTTTGAAATACAACGACTGCCTGATAAACGATGGGAAGCCGTTAAAATCAGGAGGCTCCATATCCTTCCAGTATGCCAACTCTTTTCAATACCCCTTGTCTGTTTCTTCAGTTAAATGCGTGTAAATATTACATATCACAGAGACCCCTCCGTCTCATTTTTTCAGCCTTGTGAAGGTTAAATAAAACATATAGCGGGTAGAATGCGAGGAGTATTTTCCATTTGCATGCGGATTTACAGTACCCAATTCAATCTTAAATGTGCAGTTATTGTTGTAATATGTAAATAGAATCTGCAAGCATCTTTTGCGAACAGTACGGAGTAGAGAAAAATGATTTGCAAGTGGTTTTTCGGTTTAATGTTTTGGTCACCACTTTTGTACTTCCACAGCAGTATATATTTTGTTTCCTGTGGCTTAGAAAAGTGTGTAATCTTTTATTTTGTTTTTCTGTTTATTAGCTGGAAATTCGTTGTACGGTTTCATTTTCTGCCAACATAGGGCATTTGAACTTTTGTTGTATGCAAATGGTTTTTGTTTCGAGGGCATGCACGAGTGCTTCGTGTAGATTTAATCTCAGATAATATTATAGTTGAAGGACATAACTGTAAAACCTAGTACGCTAATCTCAGTATTTTTAACAGAAAAAGTGAATCTAAGGAGAAATCTCGGAACAGAAAATTAAAGTGCATCATCAAAGCAGTCTCAGAAAATTAAATGAGTTTCAACGAGAAAGGTTAGGGTGAGTTAAAAGAGTTTAGGAAAAGAGGGAAAAGTGAGTAAATCTGATTTAAGTATTTTTGGAGAAAATTTTTTATATGAACTTTGGTTTTGGTGGGGCTTTTTTAAAAGGAGAATTTAAGTCAATTTAGCGATACAAAGTCGGGAAAATAGTATCTTCAAGAAGCATTTGTTGGTGGGGGAAACTATTGAGAAAATATAACCTATTAATTTGTTGGTAGATGTAAAGGACCTATAGTCTATTACATTAGGTTTTATGTGATTTTGGTATTGAAAAATGAAGGACTATTTTTAAATATGTTCAAATATTTTATAAAAGTTTTATATTAATTTTGGTTATAATTTGTTTGAAAAAATTAGTATATTTAAAATGGGGAAAATATACGTTTATTTGTGTATTGGGATTTGAACTACCAATATGATAACAAAGCAATTTGACAAATTTTTGTCATAACAAAGCTATGTTTACAAATATGTTCAATCACGCAAATTTGGAAGATATTATTCTAATTTCATTTTAAAAATCATTGAAAAATTTAAGAGTGGTGCATTATTCTCTAAAATCATATCTTTTTTCATGACAAGATTGGGTTGGCAAGGTTTTATGGGGACCAACATACAGGTTCCTCTTTTTTTTTCTGACAATAGAAGGGGAGTTGGTTTTTGACAATAGAAGGGGAGTTAGATTTTCAATTGAGAGGGTTGATTTTTATCTTTAAGTAACTTAGTGAAGAAGAGGATATGATAATTATTGAGTTATATGGTGTTATAAATTTGGAAGTGCTGAATTCTATGTTGGAGAAACTTTTATTCTATTGAGTATTGGTTGTGCAGTTTGTGGTTGATGAATATAAGATTTATCATATAACACAAGTGTTTGATAACATGTGTGTGTACGCACGCAAATACATTTATTAATTATAATTCCATAATGGCATAAATTTTATTGTTCTACTTCTCATTACTTGGATCTAAAAGTGAATATGTTTATTTTACAAGAAGTTAGTCATTACAAATGGGAAACTAAATATAATCTAATTACACAAAACCTTGCCCAAATAACATTTTCTCAAAATCTTTTAAAAGTTAAAATTGTTTAGATTAAAATTTATATTATCTTTTTCATACTAACAAGTTTACAATGCATATCATCTTTTTCATACTAACAAGTTTACATGCATAAGTTGTCACAGCATTTAGAGTCAACATATTCACAAATATTCAACATATTCTAAAGATGAATTAATACACAATTAACAAAAAATTCATACAACTATCATAGAAGAATGTAGGAGACAACACAAGGTGAGATTTGCATTAATTCTTTCAAATGTGCAATTTACAATTCATCAAGCATGAGACTTCATTAAAAATACTTGCAAAAGACTATATTAAAATCCATTCATTAATATTTTTAGAGCATTGGATAAGGTGGGGCCAACCCCTCACACTTGCACGCTAAAGTTTTTGAGCATCTTTGATTTAATTGCGCAAGCGAGAGGTGTTGTGAGCCATCCATGTGTCTTGATAAGGCATGTTGGGTATGTGAAGCCCAACGGTCACATGACTATTTGCCTTCCCTCTTCTCCCCATTTGGTGGTTATATATGTTGATATAAATGGCTGTGTACATGCCATGGATAGTATTGGATTGGTTAAACATTAATACGAGTTTTCCCTGCTTTGTAAGTGGATGTAGGCAAATTTGCCAAACCACTATAATTCGATGTGTTATGTGTTGTGTCTTTATTTTCATTGCTGTAATAAATATGTTCATGTTTTTATATCTGTTCATTTATAACTTACAATTGGTATCAGAGCTTGGTTGAATCCAAGGAGGAGATATGGAATACGGTGATGCTCTTATTTTGACAACAACAGAAGTTGCAGCAAATGTTTGGGTGCTCGACACGGGAACATCATTTCATATTACCTCGCACAGGGAGTTTTTCAAAACCTTCAAAAGTGGTAATTTTGGTAAGCTCTTTCTCAAAAATGACAAATGTCTTAAAATTGTTGGGAAAGGAGATGTTTTGTTAAAACTAGCTAATGGAAATAGTTGGTTGTTACGAGATGTTAAGTATGTCCCTCAAATTAAAAATAATTCTATTTCAAAACCGGTCAAACATGCATTGGGTCAAATGGGTTGGTAATGGACACAACTTAAAACCCATAAGGTGGTAATCTGTGACAAGAAGAGTCAGTCAATCGCAAAATAGAAGCCAATGCATTTAATGATCATTTAACCAGTCGATGCATGAGTCAATAGAAATTGTGACACTTGTCTCATATGTAATGGGTTTATGTAGGAAATTGGTTCTGTCAGACATTTTGCCTTGAAATTGAACCTATGTTGTTGATATTCTATCATCAAACAATTTGAACGACTTTCATTTACTGATAGAGAAGTGATGAATATCAAGAGAGGTTGCGTGTATTTTGAATTTTCAAGGACATCACCATTAGGATGTGTTATCATCACCTTTATTTAATGATGGAGTATGCATAGAATATTGCTATAAAGAGGGATGTCGAGTACTACTCACTCCACAAGATAGTTTTGTATGCATTATTCTCTTCTCTGAGCTAAAGGTAGTTTTGTATGCGTTATTCTCTTCTCTATGTTTTTCATTTATGCAATGCTTTAGTCGAGGTTAGTAAAGATGACATAATCCTACTATTGTGGGTACTATAAATTCTGCTCCTTCCAGTTATGTAGTTTCAAAGGAAAAGGGGAACCAATTTCGCATAGAGTTAGGATGGGCAAAATTGGAAAGAATTAGAGGGTTGGAATAAGGTACAAGAGAGACCCTAAAAATAGATCTTTGGGATTGTAATGCCTTGTTGCTCTCTTTTGGTGGCTTGTTAGCGGTATATATTAGTGGTACTACATTTGGTATCACTAAAACTACTCATGAGGCATTCACACATGATCATGATATCAACATAAGCCACTTGAATAGGAAATATGGAGCTTTTGTGCAATCTAGGAAGCTATGGAGTCCTATTCCATTTTTTGGAATCTCCTATGTGATTGGGTGTGCAATCTAGGAAGTTCTGGAGCCCTATTCCATTTAGGTGGTGAATAGGCCTTGAAAACACCTGTATGCCATTGATTCTTCCATTATGCATAGGACATTGTGACAATGAGCTTTTGAGAAGGACATGTCTGGTTATCCTCATGACCTTTCTCCATTATACACCTCCAAGAGAAAAAGAGAAAATAGAGTGTTTGCATCCTAGAGCTATATCGACCTCTAGCTGGAAACTTTGGAACTTTCACAAGTCATCTCATCATTATCAGGGATGAATATTTTTCATTGTTCAATTTAGTGTTCTCAGTTCTTGTAAGTGGTCTATTAGGTTAAGAAAGATAATACCGTTGTATTTAAGGGGATACTGTAAATTCTCCAATTTGCAGTTGTGTAGCTTTAGAGTAAAGGAGAGATGAATTCCACTTAGAGTTAGAATAGATAGAATTGGAAAGAATTAGAGCGGTGGAATAATTTGGGAGAGAGGCCTTGAAAGAGGACTTGTGAAGTTGCTACACACTTTCTCAAGTATTCTTTAAGAGCTTTGTCTTCTGTATAACAAATTTCATCTTCTCTTGAGGACTTATAAAGTTGCTACACACTTTTGAAGGTCCATGTTTTTGGCATCTTCTTCTTTTCTAGTGGATTCTTCTCACCCTAAGAATTGTGTAACAAATTTTCTTTCACAACAATAGGGTGAACAAGGCCATTGCATGGATCCTGAAGCTACAATTATGTCGAGGACATTGTCCAAGAAAATGAGCTATCTAGTGAGAACATTTCCACTTTCTAGGATATTGAGCTATTTTGTGTGCCATGAGGACATTGAACTATCACTGTAGACGTCCAAAAATATTAATTTAATTAATAACTTCTTTTTATTCATTTAACTATTTAATTTATCAATTAAATGGTTTCACTTCTAGTATTTAAATACAAACTAAATACTATCCTAATGTATTCAATTTAATACATTTGTCTCAAAACCCCTTTTAATAAATTCAATTTTTATTAAAAATCCCTCACCCTCTTAATTCTTCTAAACTATGATTAATTCAAATCTAATTTGGATAATAATCTAAACCCTACCTAGAAACCTACTAATCCAATCTAGAAGCCTACCCTAATCCTACCCTACCCCTACCTATCCCACTTGCTAAACCTACTTTCCCACTTAATCACCCACTAATCCTACTTAAAAGGTGATTCCTAACCCTTTTAGTCCTAATGGAATGCTCACACATGTGTGAGAAACTCATCCCAAGAGAGACACCCAAATCTCTTAAATGCAACCTCCTTGTCCCCCACACATTTCCCTAAGGTTGCTCACACATGCATGAGCAATCTTGAGCCTCACAAAACATTAAATGCTCAAATTGACCTCTCCTCTAAGCCTATGTGTCCCCTATGTGGCTCCTATGTGGATGCCACATGGGTGCCACCTCATCCAAGCCCTTCTCTTCCCTCCAAAAATCTATAAATAAAGGCCCTTTCCTCTTGCATTTCATCTCTCAATTGTGCATTGTTATCATGCTAACATAGCTCTAGGATTTGCATTGCTATTTTCATGTTCTTAACTTATTTTCAAATCTTAAAGCACTTAGATATTACATGTTAGGATACATTTTGGTGAATGAATCTAGTTTACTAATTGTATTGCATCTCATTTTTAGTTTACAGATCACCATTTTAGGAAACTTTGAGACTAGTTGCTTCATACTAGCTCTTGAATATTTCCTTCATCCATAAATCTTGCATTCATAGTTTAATCCATTTTATCAAGCAAAATCACTTGGGGATTTCATATGTTGTGTTTTGAGAGAGTGCATCCACACCTCCATAAGAGAGTAAATCAAACAAGCCTTATGGGTGCACTTGTTTAAGTTTTATTCGATGTTATGAGTATATCTTGTTGTTTTCAAGTTTATGCATGTTTGATATCTTTATATGTGCTAACCCACTAATCTTTTCATGTTTGATCTTGAACCCAACAGATTGAATATTTCCTCATACACAATCATTAAGCTGCAATCATGCCTCGATATTCGATACTCCACAACATCTCTAACATATTGGTATTAGTTATGACATTTTGATTATGCAAAATGTAAAAATGATGCCATTTATGCATCAGATGCATTCTCTTAGCCTTATGATTTTATGCCTTAACTAATGAAAAGGATGTATCATGTACCATGTAATATTGTAATTCATTATTAATATATAATAAGATCAATTAATGGTTGTGGTTTAATATTGTTACTGGTAATGTTCTTCATTATTAATTTGCAGTAAGGAATTGTTGTTTCTGTTCACATTTGTTAATTTTTGAAGTTATGATTTAGCCTACTCCTACGGCTACCAAAATGCTTAATACTTATAAAAATAATTATTAATATTACATTAACTTGAAGCAATTTAAATCCTTTTCTTAAAAAGATGTACAAAGCTTAAAGGTCAACGAATTACTCCTCTTTAGGTTCTACTAGACCCAGGTGGGTGGACCCTTTGTGATGTTACCAATGATTTAGACAAAATGATAAACAAACATCACCTATAAGAAAATATTCCTCAGTGACGTGTTCTTATTTATGTTCAATTCACTTTTAGAAGCTGGCTACAATTTTGAACATACACATTCATCACATACATCTAAGGGTAAAATGGAAACAAAATAAACACCATAACAACAAAAAAGAGAAGATCATATAATTTTATAATGATTGGCATCTGAAAAACCCTGGGGTCACATATTAGTGCCTACCTATTCATGGCTACAGAGTCAAACACAAATGAAAATTGACAATACTTGTACAAATTCTCCTAGACATTAATGATTTACACAACATCCAATATGTACGCTATTGATGCCTCCAATTGATGCTTAATATGACCCTAAAGATTTTCCTTCTCTCATCAACATGTATCTTAAATCAATGACCAACAGACAAGATTCACTCACAAGAATGAAATCTTCTACTCTTAGGGCTCTGCGAAACCCACATGGGTAAACCTATGTAACATTTATATAACTTTACAAGGCTTAAAAAAATGTTACAATAAGCAGAAAAGTATCAGCAAACTAAACCAAAATGCATGAGTAAATCTTCCAGAATTGGCTCTATCCTGGGTGTATATCATTATTGCAATAACCAAGAGTGAAATGACTCAAACTTACTTCTAAGCAATAGGATAATAAAAATCATCTGATTTTGTTGGTTGTTACTGAAAATGTGTGTGGCCATGCATGAACCAGTGCCTAATCTTTGCTACAAAGTCAAATACAGAACTACAAATGAGATTTTATTAGCAGACAAAGCTAAAACAATAGGTTCACAACATGCTAACGTCTAACATCAACACACCCTCTTTATGCTAGCATGGAACTCTTCTTACAAATCCATTCAACGTATTTAGAATCACTATCATTTGAACAAAGAATTTAACTATATCCTTGAAAGAGAGCCATTGAAGAAACAACACAAAATGCAATCAAAGTTTGCAAAGATGAATCCAAAAACCCTTGGTTTATTAAACTCATATGATTCAAAATATATATCATGGAGACAATTTCATAAAAATTACAACATTGATAAAGAGAATGCTCTTCCCTTCCTCATAAAATCAAAATAACTACAATTGCATACTTGACTAGTACCTCAAAACTAAGGACTCCCTATTTAAATGCCTTTTTTTACTACTAATTTTCAGAACATCTAAGACTGACGTTGGTATCCATTTTATAACAAAAGGGATGAAACAAGCTACATGCTGACCACACAAAAAATTCATACTTAATCACCGCTACTCAGTCACAAAGGATATTTTCCCAATTGAAAAGTTGTCTCCTTGCTTTGTCTTCTAGTGAAGTTGCTCGGTTGGTTTTCTAGAGGGCCCAAGATTAGAAAGAATTAGGGACCCAGACAAGCCTGTGATCCATGCCAGTATCACCCATGAGTGGTTATTGATACATAGGAGACAAGAATGCAAGATTGTCACCATCTCCCCTCTTGAGAGAGAAATTTGACAACTTTTCTCAAGGGGTACATGATGACTCCAAAACCCCATCTTTTGGATTTAAACACGGATCTCTCTCTTTATCCCACCTCTTAGGGAATATATGAGTGATAACCAAAGAGATTGCCATAATTTTCAAGTTGCAGAACAAGTTTGCAGTCACACTCAATGGTTTCAATACAATTTGGTAAAATGGGAGGAGGTGTGCAGACCGGTGAAAAATAGTGGTTTGGGATTTAGGATGAGAAAGGATATGAACAAGGCCCTCGATACCAGAATACCTTAGCACATCAACTTAGAAAAACAAAATATTTGGAGTAGGATAATACAAGAAAAATATTTGGAAAACAATGTCGATAATCTCTTCAATGGTGAGCTCTCAAAAGGTTCCAGCATGTGGAACTTTTTGAAAAAATACAACAAAGGATATCAAGCCCGAGTTGGTGTGGACATTGTGGAAGGGTGACAAAATTCAATTTTGGAGGGATGGTTGGTTGGAGAAGGCCCATTAAGTAAACAATTTCATTTCAACCCTTTAATGACTCATTTTGAGATCGTGATTGGTTGCAGGGTGAATGACTGTATAGAAGGGAATGATATTATAGAACATAGAAACATCTTGAGGGCCCAGTGAAGGAGTTGCACTAGGAAATGGAGCAAGATTTAAAAAAGCTTGACAAGATGCCATGGTTGGAATGAGAAAGAAGATAGGATGGTGTGGAGAAAGCACCCTAGTTGCAATGTGACTATAAGAGAAGCCTATTAAAATTATTGTGCTCATCCCTCTACAATCTGCTTACCTATAATATGGAACAAGTATGGCATACAAAAGATACATGATTTTTTATGGATAGAACGGAAAAAGAGCTCTGACATGGGATCAACTGTGGATGATGGGAAAGGTCAGGCCATCTCAGTGAATTATGTGTAAATCTCAAGAGAAATCTAATGATCATCTATTCATTCACTATGATTTGGCTTGGAATCTTTGGAGCCGTTTCCTTTCTAAGTGGGCTTTGGTATGAGCTTTTCGTAGAGATGTTTATTCATTATTAGAAAGATGACATTAAAATCAAAATCCCAGGGATGCGTTTGATATGAGAGGTTGACCCTACCATCATTATATGGACGATTGGGTTGGAAAGAAACCAACACATTTTTTAGGGAAAAGGCCAAATCTGTGGATAGGCTTTGGTAAAAAGTGGTTGATATCATAGATTAGTTGGGTAATTTACATGAAAAAGAACATTGTAGGCTTAGGAAGGATGAGGAAATGTGGGGTAATGAGTGTCCCAATTTCAGAGGTAATGTTCATGATTCTATCTCTCTTGTTAAGGCCCAACTAGCTCCTCTCGGCTGCGACCTAAGAAGGGATGGATTAATATTAATTTTGATGGTGTCATGAAAGGTAACCTGGGCAGGGCGAGTGGTGGAGGTTTTTTTAGAGATGAATAGGGAAAACATATAGATTGCTATATGTAGTTTATATGGGAAGAGAAATGAATAATGTTGCAAAAGCTAGAGCTATTTTATGGGGGCTGATGGTCACCAAAGAGAAGGGATGGAGAAAATTATTGGTTGAGGGGGACTCAAAGCTTGTTATAGGGGCAATAAAGGTGTTGATCCTCGTATCTTTGTTTTCCTTGATGTCAAAACATACTAACTTAGTAGTCCTAACACACCACACTAGTAAATTTCACCCCAAATTTTGACAAGCATTCGCCTGATTTTCGGCACCATATCATCAAACATACTGTATGAGTTAATTTTGGCCTTCTAAATCAACCACACACTTCAACATAGTCATTCTTCATCGAGAACAAACAAAACTGAACATGAGTTATTCAGCCTGCCTGCCTCCATGATTCGACCTGTTGCCTTCTATCTAGATGGAGTTTTGAAATTT
>MU228511.1:1155909-1192471 GCA_018584345.1 Thuja plicata
TTATACTTTAAAGTTAATATAGTTTTTATGTTCAATTAGTTTTCGGATTACTCTGTGAACCAGGGTATCCTACTGTGTTATCTATTTGATACTTTTATTTAAAATTAATTTATGCAATTCGAATATCGGTAGCATAGTCTGAGAACCTGTTACTGTTCCTTTTAGGCTCTTAATTTGAGTTAAAAAACCATAGGGCTAATTGTATAAGTTGTTTAAATATTTGTTTCGATTGGAATCCTGTAGGATGATGGTCTCACTTTACAGGAGTGAGTTACCTTAAAATCATCTCCGTCTATATGTAAGATTGATATAACTAACTCTATTCTTGATTCGGTATCAGACACTGGTCTATTTGTCATTTGAAATTGTCATTTGTTCTGTCTATAATTTGCATGCAAATCTGATTTCTCCTTTACAAAGTATCCAATTAGGTTTAACATTATTTTTAAGCTTTAGATTAAGTTTTCAAGCTATTTGATGATTAGGATTTTTAGGTTTATTTTCCTTCGAAGGATTGTTAACTCCTTTGGAAGGATTTTATTTTATTGTGCACGTGTTTGTGTAGTTTGAAAGTACTTTTGATTCAGGCCTACCAGCCTTGGCTCGATCGAGTTAGAATTGCAGAGGCATTTGTGTGCCTGTCAGTTGGCCAAAAACGGTCTAGCATTTTTTAGCACCAACACCACCAATACTAAGGGATTCACATTTTTCTTCCATCTTGGGTCCTTATGTCCCTTCACTTTCCCCTCCTAACTCTCTTAATTTTTTATCCATCTTGGGTCCTTACGTCCCTCCATCTCCTATCTTTCCTCAAGATCAACATAGATGCATACCCTTGAATCCTTTTCATCCATCCACCCATCTAAACTAGTCATATTCTTTTTCTTCCTCCACAAGTCCCAAGTCTTTTGGAAGAAACTTGAATGCTCAATACAATTAAAAGAAGAAATACAAGACTCCATCTAAAAAAGAAGATCACCATGTCTTCTCTAATCGACATGGGGGCATAAAGTCAAAAGAGATAACTAAGAAGAAAAATACAAGACAAGTATGGGTTCCAAAATCCCTTATTGAAGATATTCTCTCTAAATCATCAAAAATAAATGGAAAACCTATGACTATATAGATTCCAAAGTCTCTCTTGAAAGAGTCTCATGTTGAGAAACAGGTGAAGTTGACATTCAAGTTTCCGAAGGCTTCCACTTCATCTTCTTCCAAAAACATTCTTTCATTCCATGCATGTAAACTGCAACCTCTGCTATCCATTCACCATATTCCTTCATTCACATTTCCTCCATCCTCTTTTCACCCTTCAAGGTGTGTGTTGATGTTGATCTTGCCTTCCTTTCTGTCTACCCTTTCACAATCCTTCCATTCACTATCCCTCTACCTTCTACTCTTTTTCCTCATTTGTCTATTCCTCCTATCTTCCAACCTCACTTGCTTTGCATAAAATCTTATCCTCTATTTTCCTCTTTCATCTTCCTTTCCCTATCGGCATCTTTGAGCATATAATTTTGGATCCTTGGCATATCATGGTTTATCCTTTCAAGGAGCATTATCTAAAAAGCTTTCCTTCTTCCAAAAACTTAAAAAAAAAAAAATTCAAAAAAAAAGAATTTCAAAAAAAAGAAAAGAAAAGAAAAAATTAAAGAGAAATAATTTTGTCCTATAGTGAAAACCACTACCTTGTGGCACCTTGGGTAGGTACCGTGATGAAAACCTAGAAATCAGGCATCATGCATAGTTCTTCTACATCTTTTATCCATTCTGTATTCTCCCTTTAATCTTGACAATGTTGATCTATACACGAGCATTTGGGCTATCTTGTGAGCTATCTTACGATGATCTTTCTTTTATTCCTTTCATGTTTATCCTTCATATCTATCTTTCTCCATTCATTTTCTCCTATCGCTATCCTTTCCCCTTTGGTCTTGATCTAATAAAAAGAAAGAAAGAGTAAACACGGTGCTATGAAGCCTCTTGACATGTCTACTCCTTTGGACAACATCCTTTCCTGCTATTGCATTATGATTTTGTTACTTATCCTATGTTGGCCTTTCATTTCTTGTCCAAATGTGCTTTACATGATGTTTCTTTTCTTTTCCCTAGCTTGGGTACTCTTGAGGAGTTTGCCTTTGACAATTTCTTCCCTTCATTCTCCTTCATTCTCCTGTCTTCCATCTCTTCCACCAGCTTGCTAATCCCTCCTGTCCTCCACCTTGCTAAACATTGGGACTGTACGATGTGATCTTGCTTAGAAATTTGATACCCAATCTATCTGGGGGCATCCTTTGTACATAATTATTGATCCTGAAAAATTCAAAAAAATGATATATTGTCAAAAATTCTAAAAATTAGAAAATGTCTTGAAAAAATGATCATCTTAGTGAAAACCTAGCAATAGGTGCTTTGATGTATCTTAAAAAAATTATATATTCCAAAAATACAAAAAAATCAAAAATTAAAAAATTAAAAAAAAAAAAAGAAAAAGTGCCTTGGTGAAAGCCTGGAAACAGGCGCCTTGGTAGCAAACATTCAAAAAAATTATAAAAATCTTGAAAAAAAAATAAAAAATAAAAAAATGAAAGAGGAAAAATTGTAATAAAATCCAAGTGGTGAAAACTTGGAAACAGGTGCTACTTGAGGCCTTTGCACCCCTATTTTTTAGCACATGTCCTCGACACTTAGCCTTTCTCCATCATGCCTTGTCCTTGTTTCCTTGGTTTGGAATTGGTCTTTGTCTTTGTCTAGGGGGCATAACTGTGTTAGATTTGGTCTCTTGGATGTGTTAGCCTTTAGGACATCTCACAAATGGTGTTTTTCAATAACACCGAGTGTTTTTCAACACTTATCAGTTTGGTCTTACCCCATTTTGTCATGTGGTTTTACCTACTTGCAAGAATTCTATCCTTATCCTCAGAACTCAGTATCAATTAACACACTTAAATTTTTAAACGGGACACTTAATGCTTGAGCTATGTCATGATCTTTTCTTTGTGTGCTGACTGTTATTGATTTTTGTTGAGTGTCCTTGTCTAATAAGTCTCTCCGAAATACATAGCTAGAGGACTTGGGGCATGGGACATGTTTTTATTTGCTTCTTGCTTTATGCTTGATTGTTTTTGGACAACCATTCTGCTGGTCGTCCTGACCTCTATGTCTTGATGCGAGCATGGTTTTGCTACATTAAATTGGGTAAGCTAACATCGAAGTCATCTTGACCTTTATGTCTTTGATGCTTATGTTAGAATCTTTCCACATTCCAATCTGATATAAATCACATTCATATCTTCATAGTTGTGCTTGTGACTAGTGATGATTGTGTGATTTTCCGATATCTGTTAATAATGGCCCAATGATGAAAATAAGTTCATTAACATTCTCTTATGAATGATGAACATAAAGTGCTATTTTACAGTTGCTCTATTGCAAGTACACCTTTTCATTTTCATGTAGCTTGCATTGTTAGACCTCATGTTAATTTGCATTTTATGCTGCATTATAAGTTTGAGAGGGTTTTCCTTCATCTTTCTTGTGGACTTTTAATCAACTGTGATCACGTTCTAATCTTCATTTCCTTATCTTCTTTCATGATCTCAATCAAAATTTTCTATGTTAAACAGTTGATTGATTTTGGGGCATTCTCTTCCTTAAGGAAAATTCTCTTTCTTCTCTCCATTTCTTTCCATCTCTTCCAAACTTCTATCTTCCATTCAATTTCACCCCACTTCTTTTCTTCTAATTCAACCTTGGGGCATAATATTTCATGCTTAATGATCTACCTTGGTTCTGTGATCCTTATATCTTTCATCTTACATCATGAAACTTATCTTTAGTTCAATTTGATCAAATTTATCAATTCGCTATTTATCCTCTATCTCATTTCAATTTTGATCACGAGGGGGAAGTACCTATCAAACTTCAATCCTTGATTCAGCTTTATCAATCCTATCATTTGCTCCGCTTGGGGCAACCTTGCTTGAGATTCTTATCTCAGACATGTCAATTAATTATTTACAACAATGTTGATCTTGTCTTTTTTTTGCAATTAGCTTATCTTTGTTCTGATGTCAATTACTTATTTACAACAGTGTTGATGTCTGTGTTGTTTTGTGATCCCAAATCGATCTCACACTTCAACTGCATTCTTTGACTACATGTGTTCCCAGGATGATCACACATTAGTCAAAGAGGGGCAAATGTATGCACCCTAAAATGGTCGCCTGGACTATGGGCTCCATTTATCATGTTATCAATTTATCAAATTCATGAATCAATGCTTTGCAACATTTTCAATTCAAATCATTTTCCTTGATCAAATCGTAATTATTTCAATATTTGCTAAGGTTTGATCATTTTTATTTAATTAAAAGATTTAATCTCCCTTTTAATTAAATAAAATTCCTCCCATTTAATTAAATAAAATTCTTCTAATTTATTTAATTATAAAGAAAACCCCTCTTTTAATTAAATAAATAAAAATCCCCACTTAAAGCACTTTATTTGATGAAAAAGAAAATAAATTAAATAAAAATCCCTTTTTCTTCACATCTTTCTAAGTGGTGGGCTTTTTTGCTTTAATGAGCACATGGATCAACTAAGATTTAATATCCACCATTGCTCATTTCTTTTGGTCTCTTAATCTCAACCATTCACTTTCTTATATAAGGAAACCTCTCCTCATTTTCATATAGAATTTTAATGTATTGTTATGTTGCAGGTTTGGAGAGCAATTTTGGAGGAGAATTTGAACACTTTGACTTGGATATTGCAACTTCTCTCTTCTTGTCTTCTTCTTCTTGCATCCATGGCTATTCATGTAGATTAGATTCATATTTCCTTTCATAGAATAATCTTGCATTGTTATCATTTAGATTAATTTCCTTTCATGCATTGCAATCATATATAATAGTTGTCATTTTCATGCATTGAATCTCTCATTTCATGGTGTACTTGCATGGGCACAACTAGGTCAATCTGAGGGCCTCCATTACAAACCTTTGCACTCTATGACTAGAGAGCTATGAGTCAATATTTGAGGCCTCATTCTTGAGCAACCTTGAATGGAATGACCCATAGAAGTGTGACACATTTTCATCATACACCCAAAAGGTTCAATTAGGGTCTAGATTTTATTGAGAAAGGCTAAATAGGTCCTAGAGATTGAATCCTCAAAGTTTTAATAAGTTCTATGTAATAAAAAACCAAAACACAAGTTAACAATTCAAATTTTGGAATGTTAACAACTAGTTATGTTTTGGTGGGAAATGGAAATTAGGAAGTTTAAGCAAGTCTAACTCCTTCCCTACCACTTGGGATCAGTTGAGGAAGTTGAGAAATGACTTATAAATATTATAATATGTTGGGAAGATAGAGAAGTGCGGATTGGTGATGAGATTGTATGGACTGTACACAACAATTGAATAAAATTCATGATTTCTTGCATATTTTGAGTCTTCATTGATGGTTTCCATTGTTTGATCATTCAAATGTGTTGAAGGATCTTTTTAACATTTTTTTGATCCATCATTTAAGGATTCCATTCTGTAATATCAAATATATTTGCAAAGGGGTCGTAATAGTCAGTTTTCCATTGTTTTCATTAAGAAAAATGATGTAACCATCCCCATACTATTGTAACTGTGGCTTGGGGATGGATTGTTGATATGTAAAATATGTTTTTGTGCCTAACATTGCAGGAGAGAGTTGATAAGTGTAGGTGATCAGGAAATTGATCAACTTGTTGTGTTTGGAGGCATGAAATGGCCTTGAAAGGTGTGGCTATGGAGCACCAGTAGGAGATCCATCCTGTAGACACCCTAAAATGGACATACTTGTGACCTTATATTAAAAACACTAATTTTCATCTATTAATTAAAATAGATTAGCCAAACAGAGTCATCCCCCCACGAGGACCTTTGTCTAGTACACCATGATTTGATAGAATGAGATCAACAAGGACAACCTGACATAGATCTCTTTGAGAATGATGAAGCCATCGCAAACTTCATGGGACTCTGAGAAGGCATGCCATCAGGGGACCAAAAAAGAAGGTTTCTCTATTGACCTTGACAAATCAACCTATTTTGGAGAGGAAGCTCCTCTTTCCAGTCAAAAAAGCAAAAAAAAAAAAAAATAGTCAATAAGTGGAAACCACAAGGTTCTTTTTGACTTAAAAAATGAGAAAAATAAAATAAAAGACATATCTTCTAATGAAAACCTCTCTAAGGTGCCAGAGGATGGAAAGCTGGGACTCCTCCCCTTAATAGAGGAAAAGTAAGCGTTACTAGCTGAGGAAAAAAAAGAAGTCAACATAGGTAATGAAAAGTACCCCAAAAATATCTATTTGGAAAAGTCACTTACATCAAAACAAAGAGAATAGTTCATTAGCTTCTTCAAAGAAAGACAAATCAACTTCACATGGTCCTACTTAGACATGCTAGGTCTACATTTGGAGCTAGTGTTACATCATCTACCATTGTTACCAAAGGAAAAACCTATCAAACAAAAATTGAGAAAGATGCATCCGCATGTCACTTTATTTGTCAAAGAAAAGTTGAAGAAACTCCTAGATGTAGGCTTCATACGACCATTTCCATATGGATATTGGATATCTAATATAGTGGCAGTAACCAAACACAATGGTCAGATACTCATATGCATAGATTTTAGAGATCTAAACTAAGATTGTCCCAAGGATGATTTTCCTCTACCAAATATTGAGATGATAGTTGATCTAAGAGTAGGACATCAAATGCTATCACTCATGGATAGTTTCTTGGGATATAACCAAATCAGGATGGAAATAGAAGACCAACACAAGACCGCATTCACATGTGCTTGGGGCACTTACTATTGGAATGTAATGCCATTTGGCCTTAAAAATTCAAGAGCAACATATCAAAGGGCAATGACCATGATCTTCCATGATCTCATTCAGAAAACAATGGAAGACTATGTCAATGACATACTAGCCAAATCAATGCTCAGGGAGACTCACCTACAAGTGTTGGGACCAATATTTGATTGAATGCAGGAATACAAGCTCAGACTAAATCCAAAGAAGTGTGCATTCAAGGTTACCACTAGAAAGCTTATGGGATTCATTGTATCACATAGAGGCATTGAAGTAGACCTAGAAAAGGTCAAGGCCATCCTTGACATGCCACCACCAACCAATCTAAGGAAACTAGGGGGTCTAAAAGGCAAAATTCAATCTATAAGGTGATTCACCACCCAACTAGAAGACAAGAGTCACCCATTCCAACATCTACTGCATAACTATGTGATCTTTATATGGACAAAACAATGTGAGCAAGCATTTAAAACATTCAAGGATTACCTATTGAATTCTCCCATATTGGTGCCACCCATTCAAGGTAGGCCACTACTTTTTTATATCTCAACAACTAAGTCAACACTAGGAGTTCTCTTGGAACAACATGATGACCAAGGAAAGGAAAGATTTGTTTACTACCTCAGCAGAACTTTGGTGGGCTATGAGCTAAATTTCTCACCAATTGAAAAGTCATGTCTTGAAGTAGTCTTTGCTTCCCAGAAGTTAAGACATTACATGTTGAGCCATCAAAAAAAGATAATAGCACACATTGATCCATTGAAGTAGTTATTGAGCAAAGCATCACTAACATGACACCTCACCAAATGGGTGATGATCTTAAGTGAATTTGACTTATAGTATGTCGATAGAAAATCTATCAAAGGGAAAGTAATTGAGGAAAAAATAGCATAGGAAACCATACAAGATCATCAACCTATAGTGTCTGAATCTTCAAATGAGTCCATTCTCATAGTACAACCAGCAATAGTGCTTTGGAAACTATTCTTTGATGGGTCATACACAGACCATGGTGCAGGAGCAAGGATAGTGCTCATTACTCCAAATAATGATATGATCCCAAATTCTTTCCGACTCAACTTTCCATGCATGAAAAACATAGCTGAGTATGAAGCTCTAGTTATTAGATTGAAGACATCTATACCACGGATGATCAAGAACCTAAAAGTCTATGGGGATTCACAATTGGTCATCAGCCAAGTAAATAATGACTACATGACAAAAGATGAGAAAATGATCCCATTTAGAGAACTGATGGACATGCTATGAGATTCATTCCATTTCATTGTATTCAAGTAGGTACGAAGGGTTCAACACAAAGCATCGGATGCGATGGCTACCATAGCATTCTTGATCGACATGTCAGGCAACAAGACCGAATTCCAATTTTTGGTAGAGAAACTAATGATACTAGCACATCAAGCTCCAATCACAAAGTCAGCATATGTCCTTGTTGGTCATGAATCCCCATGGTACCGTGATGTATACAATTACCTCCAAAATAGTATCCTACCACCCAAATTGTCTAGGAACCAAAAGAAGTCCCTTATCTTCCAAGCCTCTAGATACACCCTTCTCGCTAATACTCTATATAGAAGAAGTCTAGATGAAATTATTTTATGATGTCTCACTTCCACAGAATCCTAGAGATCCTTGTACAAGGTACATGAAGGAATTTGTGGGGCCCACACAGGTGGCAATAGCTTGGAAAAGATCATCAGAATGGGATACTACTAGCCCATAGTAGAGACAGATGCCAACAAATATGTACAAAGGTGTTGACAATGTCAGATTCATGGAGATCTTATCCATGCACCGCCCAAGAACTCAATCCCATCACTTTGCCATGACCATTATCTAAGTGGGGATTTGACCTAGTGGGTAAGATTACACCAACCTCTTCTAATGGTCACAAGTACATCATTGCAGTAATGAAGTACTTTAGTAAATGGGTGGAAGCCATTCCTCTCACCTATATCACTAGTAAGAAAATATCTATGTTCATATTAAACAACATCATCTATCGACATGGAATCCCTCAAACCATACTCACAGATCACGGTACACCATTTCAAAATCAAGATGTTGAAGATATTTGTGAATAGTTCCACATAAAACAAGGTTTCTCTTCATTCTACTATCCCCAAGGGAATGGCCAAGCTAAAACCACAAACAAAACCATCTTCAAGATCTTAAAGAAAATAGTCAACAAATCAGGGTGAGACTGGCATTTACAACTCAGTCTCGCACTATGGGCATATAGAACTAGTGTGATAACCCCCATAGGAGAAACACCATTCACACTAGTATATGGATCAGAGGTGGTCCTACCCCTCAAAGTAGAAATATCATCCCTGAGAATCTCATTGAAGAACATTATTTTAGATGAAGACTACAGAGTAGCAAGACTCAATTAACTAGAACTATTGGATGAGAGAAGATAAAATGCACTCAATCACTTACAAGGCTACCATAATCTCTTTAGAAGAAACTATCACAAGAAGGTCAGACCATGAAACTTTTAGGTAGGATACATCGTCCTTATGGATAATAAAATGAACCAAGTAGAAAGGGTAAAACCAGAAAAGTTTGAGCCCAACTGGCTAGGACCCTATGTCATTGTCACATCTTGCAATAGTGGGGCATATCAAATAGTGACTCAAGAAGGAGATCATCTCCCAAGTTGCATCAACAACATGCACCTCAAGAGGTTCTATGCTTGAGGTCTCAAGGTCAAAGGAACTTATCTAAATATCTAGAAAATGCAAAAAATAAAAAAATATAAAAGGTTACCATGGTGAAAACCTGGCAAACAGGCACCTTGGCGACAACAAAAATATAAAAAAGGAGAAAATTAAAGAGAAACAAAATCTCTCTCTTAGTGAAAACCTAGCAAACATGCACCAAGTGTTCAAATCCTGCTTTGCCATCAATGAACTCCATAAGTTCAAAGCTTGTACTCCCCCATGCAAGATTGACTACCCAAACTTATTTTCAGAAGCACAATCCCCTTTGTGAATCAACACGTATCCATGGTTTGTGCTAGTCCACCAGACTAGGGGGAAATTCTAAAAGTCCTAAAAAATCCCTAAAAATCTTAAAAAGTCATCAAAAAATCGTAAAAGGAGTAAAATGTCCTGAAAAAATCAATCATCATAAAAAAAAAATTGCAAAATTGCAAATATCAAGCAATAAAACCAACTCTGTTATCAACAAAGTGAAAGACGATCAAAACAATTAATCAATGTCAAAATCATGAGCTTCGCCAATCAACAATGGACTCATATGACTCAGATTTATGAGCAAATCCAATCTATATTCAAATCAAATCAAACAAATCAGTTATCTTACACAATGACAGATACACTCAAAACCAGACATATCAGTCTTATATGAGTCATCCATTCCTGAAACTGAACACAATCAAGCATCATAAAATCAATCAAATCAAGGAACAAATAAATTGTTGACTAGGTCAGTCATTTCAGTCGGATGTCAGTCTATCTCTAATGATTATGTTCTTAAGCTACTCAAGGATACCATTGAGTGATGAGAGTAGCTATGATGGATCATGGTCTTGTTTTCTTTGATTGTTGTTTGTGGAATGTTTCATTTTAATTCTCGGGCAATGATGATTTAGGATAAATGTTGTAGGTGTTGTCACATAGCTAGAAGCCGCGTAGTTCCACGATCTAAGCTTAACCCTGGAAAAGAATTGGATAATCCTTTTATGTTATCTGCTTGTTGCTACCAATAGAATCATAGTGGTATCCAGATGGTCTGTATCTGGGTGCATTGAATTTTCTATCTTGGTTTTTATTTTAGATTATTCAGAGATCATAGCGGTATCTAGATGGTCATATATGGGTGCATTTACTTCTCTTTCTTTTCAAAATTAGAGATCATAATGGTATCCAGATGGTCAATATCTGGGTGCATTTTGGTTCTATTTCTTTTCAAAATCATATATTATAGCGGTATCTAGATGGTCAATACCTGGGTGCATTTGGTTCTCTTTCTGTTCAACCTCTCTACTCCTTCTAGTTATCAGAGATCATAGAGGTATCCAAATGAGCATTATCTGGGTACATTGGATTCTCTTCATTTTTCATAATAAGGTGCAATGATGAACAAAATTAAAAAACTCAACAGTGACTTGGGTCACCCATCCTATCTATCACTCCAATTTATCAATTGATTCTGGAGATAATTCCCACTAAATTTCTTCTAACTAACACATATATTACTCAGATATTTTGTGCATAGTAGATTGCATTCATTTATTTATTTACATAAGAGTGCCAACAAGAAGTTGAGTCCACTTTTTGGGCAAAAAGTGGAAGTGTTTTCTTTTTTTTTTTCAAAATTGCTGTCAATTTATGTCAAAATTTGAGGCACTTAGAGATTGAATCTAAAAACACTCAACTAATAGAAATGTTGTGCTTGGAGTCTACTTTTCAAATATGTAATTTATTTAAATACCCACATGGTAGAAAGGTTTTTTTAGTAGGCATGTTTAAAAACTACTTTTTCAAAATGTCTCTTTCAGGACCATACCACACATGTGTACAACCACCATATTTTGACCTATATAAATGAATTTTTGTGAATCCTTCTGGGGAAATATACCTAAGACACCAAAGATTGATGAGAATTTTTTTTTTTAATTGAATATTTTTTTTAATTAATTTTTAATTGACTATAAAATATATTTTTGAAACCTCTCATGTACGACCACCATAATTTGATGAAAAATTCACATTTTTTCAAAATTCTTTTTTTAAATTCAAGGAAATTCTATGTAGATTGATGTCATAAATTATTTTTAAAAAATGTAAAAATAAAAAAGTTATTAAAGTTTTAGTGAACCTTACTATTTTAAGTTTAGGTACCACTTTTGATTAATAAATGTTGTAAAAATAGTAAAATTGATCATATCAGTATAAAATTTATATTTTAGAAATCTAGACAGTAAGTTCTCTAATGGGTTTTCATTTCATCAAAAAATTCGATAAGGAAGACCCTGAAAAAATTACAGCAAGACAAAACCTGCTATTCAAATGTCTTAGCCATTATTTTGGAGGTCCAAGCATAGATTTTGCGCAACCAAGCTTGTCCCGAACTGAAATCCAATGCAAAGAATGGTCTTGTAAATTCAAAATTTAAAAAATGGGCACACATTGAAAAATGTGTACCCATTTCTTAAATATAATAAATTGACATCGAAAAATACGTTTCTTAAATTTTTTTTAAAAAAAAATTTAAAAAATGGGCACCCGTTTTGAAAACAAACGGGTACCCATTTTTAAAAACGGACACCCATTTTGAAAAAAAATGGGCACCCATTTTTTGAATTTTGGATTGGGTGTCCGAGCCTAAGACGAGTTCCCTTTATTTAAAATGGGTGCCCATTTCTAGCGGCATAGTTTCAAGTCCATAAGACTTCCGCCAAATTGGCACCCAACTTCTTGCACTTACCCATAAGAAAAAAAAAAAAAGTAAACATGCGCATACATAGTGATCAATAATCAAATGCATCCATTTAAACATCATCATATAAAATACATTCATAAGAAACCATCCTGCATACATATGTCAATATCATAAGAAAGTAAATTATACATCTAATAGTCTACATAATAGAATCACATCACATACATTTCATCATAAAGAATCATCATGTAGAACCATACATATAGAAAGTAAAACTGCACAACATATAGAATCATAAGCTGCATCTCATATATAGATCTCAATATGTAAGTATAAATGAACAGTTGCAAGTCTGACAAAAGAAGGTTATCAACATAAACATCTATAAATATCAGTATATTAGGGATACAAATCATCAGTACAACATCATAATATATCAGTAGATCATCGCTACAAAAATGGTACAACAAAATACACAGTGATACAAAATCAATAGGTGCTACCCCCACCATCGCCGCCAGGTGAACGGGGGTGGGGGGTGACATATCAAGTCCCGACCTCTATTGATGTAAAGGATCTCAAACCACACCACTAATCTGGGACCTTTGTAATCTACTGGATCTCTGGGAAGTAGTGTAACTGGGCACCCACTGTGTGGAAGGAACATCATCCTTGTAGTGTCGCCCCCAGTACTCAATCTCCCTCTGGGCCTCACAACCTGATCTCCAAAGTTGATCATGGGTGTCCCTTAATGGAAAGTCCTGAACACTATCCAAATAATCTCTCACATATGTGTGAGTCTGTCTCTCCCTGTCCTCTATTGTTGTAACCCGACTCTTCGCAACAGTGACCCTACTCTCCAAGGAAGTAGCCCATGCCTCTTAAGCTGTCAGTCTAGCCCGAAGATCAAATATCTCCTGGGACACATCCATATCACCTTCTTCACCCCTACCACCCAATCCTTCCTCCCCAGTGCCCCACACTACCCAAGAGTCCTCCTCACTGCTCTCACTCTCTCTAGTACTACTACCAGTACTTCTACTATTAGTGGAGGAGCTAGACGCTACCTCCTCAATCTCCACCTCCTGAGTCTCCATCTCCACATCTACCCTCTCCTCAACCCTCTCTGCCAAAATATCACTTGTGTGTTGCCACACTCTCCTAACTAACTAAGGTACTACATCCTCTGCTATCCCCTCTCCTCCTCTAATAGAGCACTCAAACCAACACGCCTACCAATCCCACACCCATCCCTAGTCCTAACTCTCCCACCATCACCACTTGGCCTAGGATCATCTCCATCTCCCCTCCCTCCATCCCGACCACCATCTCTTGCACTACCTCGACCAACATCTCTCCCACCATCTTGACCACCAACCCTACCACCATCCCAGCCACCACCCCGTCCACCATCTCTCCCACCATCCTATCCACCATCTCAACCACCGTCTCTCCCACCACCCTGAACTCCATCCCTCCCTCCTCTCCATCTTTGCCAATGCCTCCTCATGATGGTACCCACAACAGGATGAGACACATCAGTCAGAGAAATAGGTCGAGCCTGCAATCACCATGCATCAAATTGATGGGTTATACCTGCAAATAGAACAAGTTTAATATCAATACCATATGGATAATAAAACATAAGCAACTAATCAAGAGATATCTACAAAAAAGAGAGCATAACAAGAGAGAAGCAAACAAGAAGGGAAAATTACAAATTATACCTGCATCAATAGTGGCTGATCACCACGTCTAGGCAACAAGAAGAAAACCCATAAGCTCAGTCCTCGCAACATCAAGAGGAACTAAAACACCCCACAGAGTAACATACCTCAAACATTGGGAAAAGCAAGCATATAAATCTATAACATCCTGCCTCTTGCCAAACTAGCACAACACGCTATTGGTGTTGTGAAAATCAATCATGTTAATATGATCACTAACATGACCAATCAAAATCCTCCTCTATCGATAGAATGGAAGGTGTGCATCCTCTCCATCCCAAACAGGACAATCCCTATAAGGTCTCTAGATAAAATAAGGCATCATGTCCAACGAATGCCTCCAGTACATCAAATGCCCCATATGGGATTGAACAATGACACCATCATACATGAAAACATAAGGTCTCCTCGGAGGAAGATCATGGGCTTCTAATGACCTGTAGACAATAATATACTCCCACGCCCAGATATGTAGAAGCGTGGCACCGCAACCAAGTGACTTACCCCCTAGGTAAGACACATAAAACATGTGGAAGTACATATGCACAAACATACATGGACCCAAAGAAAAAAAAAATGGTCTCTAACCATACTCTAAAGTACAATGTTGAATCCAACAGAAAATCCATGCTAGCGATGATCAGGACACATGATCCCACATATCAAAGTACCAATCAAGGTAGTCAATCTATCTAACCCCATGCAAAACTTGGACCATGGGATATCATACAGATAAAACATACCTAAGTGATCCTGGGGAAAACCAGAGAACTCAAACAGAGCTGCAATACCAGGGCCACGGGCATACTCTACTAGAGAACCATGAATAGGAATCTGCAAGATGCGACAAACATCCCCCAATGTAATAGTGCACTCACCTGTAGGACATCTCTATCATCCAGTATAGACCTATCTGCCTAAGGACATCTCTCTCATCCTCATAAAGTTGGAAATGGTATACTAACCCTACTGGCCTCAACTCTCAGTACTGCATGATAGTCCCAACAAACTGAAAGAACACACAATAGTCACCCATCAGTGTCAGGATAGAGAAAAATATCAAACAAGTACAAAAACATGCATAAAGACACTTAACAGAGTGATTTCGGTAAACAAAAGGAAATTGTGGTACTTTTACATTTATTGTGGCATTCAACCGGAAAATACTACATACAATTTGCAATTGCAGTATTAAACACTAACAATTGCTGAACACTTATCAATTGTGACAAGCATTTCACAATTACGGGACCGAAACTACAATTGCGGGAAAATCGCAGTCGATTGCAACACATTTATAGATAAAGCAAAAAAAATTGAACTAAAATGCAATAAATGTACAAGGTATGGATAACTCACCGCCGGTCCTGAGCCAACTGGCTGACGAAATGTACGGGCCCGATCTGATACATGCATGACACCCGGAAGCCCTGACATAGCTTGAAAAGAACACAAAAAGTAGATAAAACTATAGCAAAACTCACCATAAGATCAAGAGCTCGAAGAGTGAAAAGTGACAAATGAAAGGCCCTCCAAGCTATTTATAAGTGATCCAAGGAAACCCTAATTCTAGAAAGACCCCCATTTTGTCATTCCGGCCCCCAAAAAATTAAATAGTTGATATTAGGAGCATATTGAAGTATTTTCACAAACCATTAGGTACCTAGATTATCATTTTACAGTATCAACAAATTAACGCTCATGTCACAACATTTTGCTCAAATTTGTTGAGGGGGCATTAATACACCTACTATCACTGGGGCATGATCAAAATAGAAGATTCTTTGACATAATGCGACAAGCCACAATGCATCAAAGAGGGGCAAATGTAGACACCCTAAAATGGACATGCTTGCGACCTTACAATAAAAACAATAATTTTCATCTATTAATTAAATAGGTTTTTAATCATTAATTAATTATCTATTTTCTTCTAAATTCATTCCCCAAATCATCTAATCATATCCCCAAAATTAATTAAATAATTAATTTTATTTAATTAATTAACCTTAATAGATTAATTTTTATTAATTAATTAAATTCAATTTCCTAAAGTTTAAAATTTAAATATTTAAACTTATTAATTAATTCTTCTAATTAAATTAATTTCATTAAATTAATTAATTTCATTCAATAATTCAATTCTAAATCCAAAAAGAATTCAATTATCTCATATGTTGAATAGTTTAATTACAAAAATAAATTAAATATTCAATTAAATTATTTTTAAGTTAAAAAAAGAGAACTCTTGATTAGATCTCTGATTGCATGAATTACTCCACCTACCTCTTTAGTTCAAAAAGGTAATTCCAAATTGCCTTTTCAGTTCAAAAGGTAACTCATAACCAGCTGCTCAGTTAACCAAACCTTATCTCCTCTCTCCAAGTTGAGGAGGTGGAGTTTATTAATGGCTTCTCCAGTTTATTTTGATCTTAAATTTTTATCCTCCAATCTCTAGGATTGATCTCAACCGTTCATATCATTTCCATATACTATATAATCAACCCTTCATAACCATTTGAAAGATCCACGATTTCAACCTTTCATGCACCCTTACTTTGCAAGATTCTTGCTAGAGGATGTTAGTAATAACTAAGAGGGGGGGGTGAATCTGTGGCCTCAAAAATATTCCAATGAATCAACCCAGAAACTTAGTACCGCAATTTTAAGCCTTTAGTTATCTTCAGTCCTATAAGATGAATGCCTTCAAATATACTTATCAAATAACTACTGCTCGGAGTTACCTTTTAAACCTTATTCTTTATGTTTACTGAATAACTGTCTTTCAATTTACCGAATGACAGTAAATATCTTAGAGTATACTGATCAATCCAGATTAGTTATGTGAAATGCAAAACACTAAATTAATGACTCATAGACACATTGACATGAATTTTTAACGTGGAAACTCTGTTAAGGGGAAAACCACTTGGGATAGATAACCCAAAATTTTCACTCTTCTGAAGTGAGCTCGGTAAAGATCCATCCCTGTTAAAGGTTACAAACACTTTGTTAGGTGTGACCTTGTTAGAGGATTTAAAAGTTTAGATTGTCACTTGATATCGGGCATCTCTATGCTACCTTCCTTGTCCAAACTCTTCTAGTTTGTCAAATGGTATCTGGTATCTCATGCTATCTTCATGATCAAACTTTTTGATACTCTTTGGGATGTATCTCAATATAGAAAGGATCTTTAAATCCTGCTCGGTTAAGAGATTTTCTGAATCAATGGTTAAACTAAAATAGTATGATCTGTTCACATATACAACTTATACTTGTAGATTTTTAGATCTATTGTAAGCTCATTAAATCAATCTGATCAATGTATCTTTTCAATACCTTTGCTCCACTTTTGTTCTTCTCGGTGATGCTATGCTCTGTTGCTTGGTGTTTGCGGAAATCTTTAGCTCTTTCCTCAGCTTGATTGATCAGGACTGTATGAAGTTATTCTTCATCAATTTCTCTTCAGGATCCTCTTTTTCATTCACTCCCCTTAATTCGTAATGAATTAAGTTGTCTCTTTATAGACATGATATCACCGTTTCTAGGTTCTTGATTTTCTTGATCTTGGCATGATCCACAATCTTAGCCAATCCTGATTTAAAGCATAACTCATGTTTTTATCTTGTAGAAATATTCTTGCCAACTGGGCAAAATAACTTTAAATTTTTTACTTATCTCTGGCTTTATCTTGTCGATAAAAAAATGATAACTACCAGTTAAGTCTATATTTATCTCTGCTAGCTAGATATTTTGTCATTTATGAACTCCAGTTAACTTTGGTGTTTTAACCCTTACCTTCGATCAACACTCCAGTTCTCCTCGGGCTTCTCTGTCGGAGTTGTTTGTCTGTAGGGGTTGTCTGTCCTTTGGGCTTCAGTGTAAAGTTCTGCTCGTCGTTTAACACTATAATTCTGGCCATCGGTAATGCTTGTGATTCTTCTCTTTAGTGATTCTCATCGGTTTCTTTTCTTGGGCATCACTATGACTTAAATTTTGGTGATCTCTGTCCGTTGGGTTCCACTAGCCATCGGTGTTTGTAGTCACTCAGTGAATGCTTTTCTTTTATGCATTACTAAAAGCATAATATTTTTCTCTCTGATTCTCTAAAGTCTTTGACACTTTGATTATAACCGATTAGATTATATCAAGTTGACATCAATGACAATATAATTCATTAACTGATTTAATGACTTGCATTATCTTTCTGCATTTTGGTGATCAACTTAACATCTTCAAACATTCAATCAGTTACATGTCATGAATCTCTCCCTTTGGCATTGATGGAAACACACTACATTATCACACTATATTATAACTAATACAATATGAAATATAATAGTTTTATCAATCTTTCCTATTGTAACTATTACAAATGTCTGGCTCTCGGTAAGCTCAAATAGCTTAGATTTGTTTCTTGCAGAGTGGTTACTTTTCAATCTTGTAATCCCTTCATGAGATAGATGTAGCAACTTCTGTCTTTGTTCTGATATGTGCTCTGCCTTGATTTTTCCTCTTCTTGATAATCTCCTTTTTCCTTTGACAAGAATCTCTCCCTTTTTTACTTCTCTCCCTTAGATGGATATTTCATATGTAATCAATCTCTCCCTTTGAATATTGATTAACTCTTGCTTCTGATTCTTAGGAACTTCTCTTCATGGATAATGATATAATCTTTTCTGATTAATGAGATAATCCCTCCTTTATGATAATGAATCTCTCTCCCTTATGATAATGAGATAATCTCTCCCTTTGACAACAATTCCAATCAATTCTTCTTCTATACTATCTTCTATCCCTTTTATATAATATATTCTGTGAATTTCCCTATCCATCAATAATACAATGTCTCTGGTATTTGGTGCATGTTTTTACCTTGTCATGTATAGATGTATCTGTTTCTATTCATCTCGATGCTTACATCAACATGAATGATTTTTTAATTGTGTGTAGGGTGATGTAGCCTCCTAGCCAGCTTAGCCTCCTAGCCAGCTTACTAGCCGATAGACAAGGGTTGGAACCCTAGTCTCTATCTCAGGTACTCAAATGTATCTTTCGGTAATGGCTTGGTGAATATATCAGCTAATTATTCCTTTGATTGAACATATTCCAGTATCACCTCCTTTGCTTGTACTTGTTCTCTCAGATAGTGATACTTGATAGCAATATGCTTAGTCTTAGCATGGATGGTTGGATTCTTAGAAACGTTAATTGCACTAGTATTATCACAATAGATAATCAATGGTTCAAGAATCTTCATATTCATACCTTCCAGCAACTGTTTGATCCATGCAATATTGGAGAAATTTGTAGTAGCATCCACATACTCTGCTTCTATAGTAGACTGAGAGATGCATCCTTGCTTCTTGCTGATCCATGTGACAAGTTTGTCACCCATGAAGAATTCTCCCCCAGGTATGCTCTTTTGGTCATCAATGTTTCCAGCCCAATCAACATCTGTATAGACTTGTAGCTCAAATTTTCCTTCTCTTTTATACGGTAAGTCATAGTCCTCGGTGTTCTTCATATATCTCAAAATTCTCTTGGCAATAGTCATATGCGATTGTTTGGGATTAGCAGAGAATCTTGCAACTATTCCAACTGCATGTGCTATATCTAGTCTGGTATGAACAAAATACATTAGTTTACCAATCATTTATCTATACAAGGTCTAATTTACCTCATTTGATTTGTCTTCTTTTGTCAGCTTACATCCGTTAGCCATAGGTATTCCAACTGGTTTGGAATCTTCCATCTTGAATATCTTCAACACTTCCTTGATGTATTTGGACTGAGTGATATATATGCCTGCATCTTGTTGAAGAATCTATAGACCAAGAAATAATTTGATCTCCCTAAACATAGACATTTCAAATTCTTTTCTCATTTCATTAGCAAAGTATTTTCATAACATTTCATTTCCCCCAAAAATGATATCATCAACAAAAATTTCAGCAATCAGAATATTACCATCGATATCTTCTTTTAAGCATAGATTTCTATTTTCACTTGTTCTTACAAAATCAATGCTAATGAGATAGGAGTAAAGTATTTCATACCAAGCTCTAGGTTCTTGTTTTAATCCATACAAGGTTTTATGTAGTCTACATACCATGTTTCTCTTGTCTGGATCAACAAACCCTTCTGGATCAACAAGGCTTTATTTAGGAATGCAGCTTTGACATCCATCTGGTATACCTTGAATCCTTTGAATGCAGCATAAGAAAGTAATATTCTTACTCCTAGTATAGTAATGGGTGCAAAGGTTTCTCCATAATCAATACCTTCTTCTTGTGCATACCCCTTGCATACTAATCTTTCTTTGTTTCTTGTGACTTCTCCATTCTAATTTAGCTTGTTTCTGAATATCCATTTGGTACCGATGACATTCTTATCATTTGGTCTTGATACTGGTGTCCATGTACTATTCTTCTCAATCTGTTCTATTTCTTCATTCATAGCACTGACCCATTCTTCATTTTCAAGTGCAGTATTAATAGATTTAGGCTCAAAATCACAAAGTAAACATCTAGTGTTTAGTGACGTACTTCTTGTTCTCATTCCATCCTTCTTGTCTTCTATGATCTGATTCTATGGATGATGTCTTCTGACATACTTGGCAAGTTTTGGTTCAGCTCTTTGTTCATCATCTTGACCTTCATTCTGATCTCCATCGCTTGAATCATCATCTTGAGGATTTTCCTAATTTTTGATAATTGCAACCTAATGCTTGGGTGCAATGTTCTATTCCTTAGGAGTGATACACTATTGCTTGAGTAGATTTTTAGGTTCATTATAAACAAACCTATTGTAGTCCTCTGGTTCTCTTATTCTTTCCTTATCATTCTTTTCTACAAATTCATCTATCTTTACATTTTCACTTTCAATGATTTTGTTAGATGACTTGTTAAGACATTTATAAGCCTTGCTTTTGGTGGAATACCCTAGAAAGATACCTTCATCACTTTTGGAGTCAAGCTTTCCATTTCTATCATCCTTCAAAATATAACATTGACTACCAAATATTCTGAAGTAACTTAGATTGGGTGTGTGACCATACCAAAGCTCATAGGGTGTCTTCTTTGTGTCCCTCTTCAATTGTACTATGTTCAATGTGTAGTCAGCAGTACTGACAACTTCCCTCCAAAAATTTTGAGTGATGCTCTTCTCAATCATCAATGTTCTTGCACAGTCAGTAATTGATCTGTTTCTTCTCTCAGCAATTCCATTTTGCTACGTTATTCTTGGTGCAAAAACCTATCTTTTAATTCCATGCTCATTGTAATAGTTAGTGAATTCATCTGAAATAAATTCCCCTCCTCTACCCAACCTTAAGAATTTCAATTTCTTTTCACTTAGATTTTCTACCGTAGCCTTATACCATTTAAACATCTTGAATGCTTCTGATTTATCTTTTAAGAACATAACTGTCATCATTCTAGAATAACCATCAACAAAGAGAATGAAATACCTATCTCCATAGTAACTCTTTTTCCTCATGGGTCCACATAGATCAGTATGGACTAATTCTAGAATTGCATTAGATGTATGGATTTTACTCTTGAAAACTAGACTTTGTCATCTTACCTTTTTGAATATTTCTTGCACATGATATGCTTGGGCTTTGTCATGCTCGATAAGCCTCTGACATTCCTTTTATTTCTTATCTTTATCATGTTGTCAAAATTTACATGACACAATATTTTGTGCCATAACCATATGTCTTCGTTTCTAGCCATTAAACAAGTGGTGTTAATGTCATCAAGATAGAAAAGGTTAGCTTTTGTCTACTCATTGGTTCCGATCAACCTTCCTGATTCATTGAAGGTCTTTGCCTTCTTATTTTCAAATGCCACTCGGTGACCTATATTATTCAGCTATGAAACACTTAATAGATTATAATTCAGTCCTTTTACCCAGTAAGCATTTTCATATTTGATCAGGTTATTCAGCATTATGTTTCCTTTACCTTCAACTAGACAAGGTGTATCATTACCCATTCTTACTGAACCACCATTATAGTATTCAAAGGATTCAAACTTTTTCTTATCACCAGTCATGTGGTGAGTGCAACCACTATCTATGATCCAGACATCATTCTTACTAACCTTAGATATGAGTGTAGTTTCTACATATTTTTGTTCTTTTTCGTCTGAGTCATCCTTCATGGCTACAAATACCATCTCAATGTCTTCTTCAAATTTAGTGTCAGTATCATCAGCTCTGTTCTCAGCTAGGTAACAAGATTTCTTTCCTTTGTCCTTGTAGTCTTGGGTATTTCTTCTTTTAGATTGTCAATTGCATTGGTAATCTCTGTAATCACCTCTATTAAACTTCTTCTCATATGATCTATCATTACTTCTATCATCTTTTCTTCTATTTGGACATCTTGCAGCAAAGCTTCTAACCTCTTTACAATTAGAACATACAAGTGGTAATTTACCTTTGTATCTACATTTGCCTCTCTACAATCTTCTTTCCATTAGTGCTTCAATCTCATCAAGTCCTTGATCCTCATTATCACCATCACTATCATTCCTAATAGTGCATCTATGACTTGAATTACTTATTTTCAAAGAAGATTTGAATGCATATTCTATAGATGGTAAGACACTATTATCAAAGTTATTCATCTCAAATGAAATTAGTCTACCAATCAGACTATCTAGAGTAACTGTATCATTTTCAACTACTCTCATTTCTTGAATAGAAAAAACTCTAATAGCATATATAGGGAGTAAGGTTCTTAAGATTTTACTTACCAATGTCTCCTCTTCAAGTACACTTCCAACTCCTCAGATAGCATTGCCTACCTATTTGATTCTATAGCTATATTGAGTGATATTTTCTCCTTCTTTCATCCTTAGGTCATCAAACCTCCCTCTTAGGATTTCTGCCTTAGCTCTTAGTACATTAGCATCTCCTCCATGTACCAGCTTCAACTTATTCCACATTTTCTCTGTAGAGGTGCAGGTTTTGACATCTCCAAACTCAACATCGGAGAGTGATGAGGCAAGTTATATAATCATGCAATTATGCTCATGATTTTCTCTTAATTTCTCAAGAGTATGAGGTCCTGTAGGCAACACATATTTAGTATCAAGGTGTTGAGTAATATCATTACCAATACCTAATAGGTGGAGTCTTATTCTGCTTTGCCATGATGCAAATTTTTATTTATTCAACTTGGGCACATCTTGTTTGTTCATCTTGTGATCTTTTGCTTGAGCTATTAAACTCCTTTTCTAAGCACACAAGCTCTGATACCAATTGTTAGTAATAACTGAGGGGGGAGGGGGGGTGAATCATTGGCCTAAAAAATATTCCAATTAATCAACCCAAAAACTTAGTACCACAATTTTAAGCCTCTAGTTATCTTCAGTCCTATAAGATGAATGCCTTCAAATATACTTATCAAATAACTACTATTCAGAGTTACCTTTTAAAACTTATTCTTTATGTTTAATGAATAGCAACCTTTCAATTTATCAAATGGCAGTAAATAGCGTAGAGTATACTGATCAATCTAGATTAGTTACGTGAAATGAAAAATTCTAAAGTAATGATTCATAGACACATTGACACATGGATTTTTAATGTGGAAACCCTGTTAAGGGGAAAAAGACTTGGGACTGTTAACCCAAAATTTTCACTCTTTTGAAGTGAGCTCAGTGAAGAGCCAGCCATATTAAAGGTTACAAACACACTGTTAGGTGTGACCTTGTTAGAGGATTTAAAATTTTAGTTTGTCACTTGATATCAGGCATCTCTATGCTACCTTCCTTGTCCAAACTCTTCTGGTTTGTCAAATGGTATCTGGCATCTCATGCTATCTTCATGATCAAACTTTTTGATACTCCTTGGGATGTATCTCAATATAGAAAGGATCTTTAAATCCTGCCCGGTTAAGAGACTTTTTGAATCAATGGTTAAAGTGAAACAGTATCAATCTGTTTACATATACAACTTATACTTGCAGATTTTTAGATCTATTGTAAGCTCATTAAATCAATTTGATCAATATATCTTTTCAATACCTTTGCTCCACTTTTTTTCTGCTCGGTGATGCTATGCTTTGTTTCTCAGTGTCCGTAGAAATCTTTAGCTCTTTCCTTAGCTTGATTGATTAGGACTGTATGAATTTTTTCTTCATCAGTTTCTCTTCAATATCCTCTTTTTAATTCACTCCCCTTAATTTGTAATGAATTAAGTTGTCTCTTTATAGACATGATATCACCATTTTTAGGTTCTTGATTTTCTTGATCTTGGCATGATCCACAATCTTAGCCAATCCTGATTTAAAGCATAACTCCTATTTTATCTTGTAGAAATCTTCTTACCAAATGGACAAAACAACTTTAAATATTTTACTTATCTCTGGCTTTATCTTGTCAATAAAAACAATGATAACTACAAGTTAAGTCTATGTTTAGCTCTTCCAGTTAGATATTTTGTCATTTCTGAACTCCAGTTAACTTTGGTTTTTTAACTCTTAGCTTCGGTCAACACTCCAGTTCTCCTCGGGCTTCTCCGTCAGGGTTGTCTGTCCTTTGGGCTTCACTACAAAGTTCTTCTCATTGGTTAACACTGTAATTTTTGCCATTAGTAATGCTTGTGATTTTGCTCTTTGCTAATGCTCGTTAGTTTCTTTGCTCGGGCATCACCGTGACTTAAATTTTGGTGATCTCTATCCATCAGGTTCCACTAGCTGTCAGTGTTTGTAGTCACTTAGTTAATGCTTGTCTTTTATGCATATTACTAAAAGCATAATCTTTTTCTCTCTGATTCTCTGAAGTCTTTGACACTTTGATTATAACCGATTAGATTATATCAAGTTGACATCAATGACAATACATTCCACTAACTAATTTAATGTCTTGTATTATCTTTCTACATATCAGTGATCAACTTAAAATCTTCAAACATTCAATCAGTTACATGTCATCAGAGGCATTCAAAGCATTCTTGTGATTAAAATCAATATCATATTCTTGACGCTTCCAAGTCATAGACGTGACCGATACCAATATTGAGAACCACACACACAACGTTTCAGAAGGATTAGAGATAGACAATAGAATATTCAAGCTTTGTTGGTTTGCATTCATTTGTATGCCTGCTTGACTTCTTGACATTTTATTGTTCTTAGGTTCATTCTTAGTAAGTGATTGATTTCTTTCATTGCAAATTGGTGCTACTAACCCTCGTTATTGAGGGTACATAACACAACCTATATACATTCATTTTAGTATCCCATTTTCTTCTTGAAGTTTTTTGAGGACACCAAGGTTATGGTGTAAAAAATCTCTAATTACACCCAAGATGGTCTTCATTTGACCTTTTTACATCAAATAAGTACTATAAGATAACAAATAGGATTATGCCTTAATATAAGATAAAATGGATGTTGTTACATTTGAAATTAGAATGTTTATTGAAATGTAAGGGGTAAGTAAGATGATCCTTTTAACCTCAAATACACAAAGGAAGGATCCAAATTGATTAACCCCAAAGGAAGGATCAATGCATAAATGAATCAATCTATTGGAAATGAGAGCAAAGAGGAAGACCTTAGATTCTATTTTATAGCAAAGAATGTGTGATAGATTTAGAAAGATTAAGAACTTTAATCAAAATGAATAGGAGAAAAGTACTAACCTTGAAATGTTATAGATCTGAAGAATGTTTTTTTGGGGGGTCTGCACTGAATTTCTGGAAAAATCTGCAACTAGATATGGAATAGAAATGCAGAGACGAACAAAACCCAGAAATCTTTTTATGATCTGGCACAATTCTGATTTTGACCCTCAAGTCAATGTCACCATTGACCCAAAATTTTTGATTCTAACCTAGGGAAGAATCAACCTCTGATTTTAACCTAGGGAAGAATCTACCTCTGACTTTGACCTAAAATCTCTGACAGAAAATCTATTTTTGGATCCCAATAGTTTGCCGAAAAGGGTATCCAAATCTGTACTCCAATTCGCTGTTCCAATCCTATCCATGCAAGAAAAATTGATTTGTTTTTTGGGGGGGGAGGGTTTTTCCTTGGTCAACAAATGGTTTTGGAATTAACCTTATAATATAATTGAAATTGCATAAATAAACAAAGCAAATAGAAAAATTGACCTTGCTTATGTAGAAGCCCTTGTGGCGGATTTGAATCCGTGGATCCACAAGTATGTATGCACCAAATGGATATAGAATGTATAATGTCAGATGTAGGATGTCTCAAATCAATTGCTTGAATATCTTCAACACCAATATTGAATGGATCTTGGAAGAGGAAGAGGCTTGCATGGATGTGGATGGAGAAATCTTCAACAAGAGGGCTCCATAGAGCTTGAATCCTTCAATGGATACCAATGGATCTCCTTGATGAATTGGATGCTTGAATGCTTGAATTATTGAATTTTTGAGAGTATATTATTTCTTCAATAAATCATGCATAGAGTCTTGATGAATGAACTTTCTTCTTGCATCTTGCCTCTTAGATAAAATGTGAGGAGAAAGCTTCCTTATATACAAATCTAGAGAACAATCTTCTAGAGAGGCCTACATAGGAGAATTAAATTCCCATTAGACCTATACCCTCAAAGTGGACCTATATTAAATATAATTTAAGAATTTTTTCTCTGAAGACCGAAACAGCTGACCCGGAAGTGAGAATTAAATCTTTCCGAAGCCCGACATTCAGAAAAGCCAGAAACTTGAAATCTAGACCTTGGGCCAGAAAAAGGTTGATTCTGACCTAGGCCGAGGTTGAGGTTGACCTTGACCTAGGTCAAGGTTGAGGTCAACCTTGACCTAGAAAGGTTGATTTTGACCCTGAGGTCAAACATCTCAATTTTGTAGTTTAGGATGCCAGAAATAGGCGGAGAAAAGTGGGAAATGGGGCAGAATAGGGGAGAAATATAGATCCAAGTCAAAGACCCATTCAAGGCACTTGACATGACCCCAAACCAGTTACTTGGAAGGTTAAACCAGTCACAATGGAAGTGCTTCCATTTTCCAACTATACATTTAGCCCCCACTTTAGAAAGAGTATGGAATCGATGCAAACTCTTGGTAAAGGAGATCATGAATAAAAGATAATCTTATTGAAATAAAAAGGGACAAAGGAATCCTCAAGCCCCTAGGGACTTAATTATTTATCAAACCTAAGATCATGATAAGAGAGACATCACCAGTTAAAGAGAAAGAGAGAGAGAGAGGAGTGGTTAGCTCACCCAGTAAGATGTGTGTATCTCACTGTGAACCACAAAAGGGATAGGATGGCCCACCAAGTACACAATTGAGGGTCACCCCCATAAATTTGTGCACCTTCTGGCGGCTTTGTGCATGTATGTAGTGCATCTTCTGACAAATTTTATGAAGTACCCATGGTTCCATATACTTATATCACCATGTAATACATTTGTAAAATGCGTATCTCTTCAGAATTTAGCAACTTATGTGTGTTAACTTCCAAGGATTTAGCATTTTGAATTATAATTGAATGTGTATCTCTTCAGGATTTAGCAACTTATGTGCGTTACCTTTAGAGGATTTATCATGCTGCAAAACAAAAGGTTAGAACAAAAATGCATAATATAGAATGAGGGAGGCCGTATATATGCCCCCCTCCTTAAGATGGAAAAATACATACTATTTTGTCATGTTAAGGAAATAAAAGAACAAGGATAAAGCCTTCTTCAACATCAAGACAATATCCATAGACAACACCTAGTCTAAGCCAAGAAGGTCACAGCTCCTATGAGGCCATGGAAGGAACAAATGCAAAGAGATATCATGCAAGAATTGAAAAATTAACCCTTGTGAGGGATAGCACACTATTTCGTTTCCAAGGTGAGAGATTTATCAACCATGGAAACCCAATGTCAAACAACAAAATAGGTTATGATCAAGGACATAGATCCTCAATGTAAACCAAAATTTTCATGTATGATTGGATGTCACATAATAGATAGATATTGCTTAACCGAGGGAAAAGTGGATCCCAGAAAGACATAAAAGAAGGATATGGCATCCTTGCCCCCCAAGCGTAGGAACAAGGATGAAAGGGGACCTATTATATCACTCACAAGACTATGCAAGACAAAGAGCCCCCAAGGATTAGGCTAACATCGTTTACATAATGTAGAGCTCCATAGTAGGAACATAAATGTTATTTAGAGAAAACAAGATTGAAATACAACTCATTGCCACATGATATATAAATAACTTTACTATCAATGAGCTGCCTAATCTTATAATGTAAATCTTGAAATTCATTAGTTGAGTGATCATGAAATCTACGATACAAACAAAAAGGAAGAGTCTTCAAGTGTGGACTACATATCTTTTTGCATTTAGGTCTAGTAATTATCTTAGCACGAAGGAGTTTAGGCAAAAGAACTTATTGGTCAAATTCCTTCATAGGTTCATCATGTTTTGAAGTTTTATTTGAGATTTTGGTAACATTGATGTGTTGTTGAGGATTAAATCTGAATCCATTAGAATTCTCATGCCCCCACTCTGTAAGGGCATTTGAATTCCCAGTTTATTCTTACCACATCCTTGACCACAAAATCCTTGTTTAACTAGTAAATGATAACAAGGACCATAACAAGAAGCCATATCAAAAGGAGTCAATGGAACTTCAGTAGTCACTATGTCATCACTAGTAGGTTTGACAAATTCATAGTGGGTAGAAGCAATGACAAATTTATTACAAAGGGAATGAGAAGTAGAAGGAAAAGCTAGTTGTTCAAACTCTCTTTGTTGCTTCATAAAATCAAGATTAGAAACCTTATATTCTCCAATAAAGGTAGGATTAAAATCAAAGGTTCCCCAATCATCTCCAGGAAGAGAATTAGAGGAAGAAAGATTACTATTAGGAATAGGAATATTGTGGGTTTGAATATTCAAACAAGGATTTGGTGCATCATCCGCATGAAGTTTATACACCATGTTGTTGTGAATAAACTTGAATTTATGGTGAAGGGTGGAAGGAATTGCATGCATCTCATGAAACCAAGGTCTACCCAAAAGGAGGTTATAATTAAGAGGTCTGGGCATAACATGAAAAGGAGGGATGACCGGACCTATTTTGATAGGTAAGGTAATGATGCCCAAAGTATTCTTATCAATGTTATAAAAGCCAGGTATAGGAGCATTATCAAGTAGAATAGTTGAAAGATCAGCTTTAATCACTTTGAGCATGTCCATGCTACAAATATTACGCCCAGATGCATTATCAATCAAGGTCCTACAAATGATACTCTTATTGATAGTAACAACAACTATAAGAGCATCATATTGATTCTAAACTTCTTTAGAAGGTAAATCCTTTTGAGTAAATACAATGTCAGGAGGACCCGGGGTAGCATGTATGCACTGTAAGAAGGCATTAATGCTCCCTTAATGAGGAGGTGGAGTGGGAAGAGTTTCTAGAGATTTTTGCAAGGCTTCATGGTATGTAGGTGAAGTTTTAATAAGCTCCCATAAAGAAATATTGGTAGGGGTATTGCACAATTGGTTTATCAAATCATACTCCTTTCTAGGAAGATGGGGTGGAGGAGGACGAATGGGTTGAGAATATGGTAAAGAAGTATGAACCACCAAATTAGGTTGAGGGTTATTCCTTGTACGATAGGTGTGATCTATCAAATCTTGATCATTGAAAGACTCTAAAAACTCCATAGGTTTATCTTTGATAGTAATGAGAGGATAACCTTTGATAGTCAACAAGGGTTTTGGATAAACCATGTTAGTTGTCTCCACACTACAAAAAGGTTCACAAGAAGGAAGCAAAGAATATATCCTAGGAGCAGATGAGGTAGGATCTTGATTCTCCATAAGATAATCACTAAGAGGGAGAGCATTAAGGGAATTCATATCATTCTCCACTAATGCCTCATCACTAGAAGAAATCCCAAATGGAGATAAAGTATCTATAATGTCTTCTTGTTTCTCTAAAATGTTTTCATAAGGGGAGTGTGTTTTAGAAAAAGAGTCACCATCATGTATGAATATGTCATCCATTAATAAATCACCCTTTTGTATCAAAGCTTCTTCAAGAGGAGGGGATAAATCAATGTCTTTATCCAAGGGTTCATCCCAAATAGGAGGATCATCCATAATGGCTTCATGAGGAAGAGAGTATTCAATATCCAAATCCAAAGGTTCATCCCAAATAGGAGTATTATCATCCCTATTCATAAAGCACATTGTAGGAGTACCATAAATCACTAAAGCTTGATCCCTAAAGGGGAAAGAAGGTAAATTATACTCTAAATTAGGCTCATAGAAAAGACATATATTAGGAGAAGAATAAACATCAATCCTCAACTCATCTCCATAAAGAGAAATATGATGGAGAGAAAGATTAAAGTCATCTTCTTGCTCTAATATATCCTTACAAGGTAATACAAGAGAGGAAAAACCAAAATCACACACACTAAATAAAGTCTTTCTAGGTGTGACATCATGCAATGGTAAGGTAAGAGGAAGATGTTGTTTAATCCCAAAATTTATAGAAGGATGTTTGGAAAACACTTGAAACAACTTGTGCAACATGATAATGAGTAAATAAATGCATAGAAAATAGATTTAAATATATCCAAATGCATTCAAATGAAATCTATAAGCATGAAACATGTAAATTTTTTTGTATTCTTAAAGAAATGTTGTGATTTTTTATTTTTGACATATAAATGCAAGAGCATAAAATAAATATACTTTTAAATGCATGTAAGATCTAAAATCTAACACAAAAAAAGAAAGAGTTGTCTATCGCGGGTTCACCAAAATGTAAGATGAGAAATAGGATTATGCCTTAATATAAGATAAAATGGATGTTGTTACATTTGAAATTAGAATGTTTCTTGAAATGTAAGGGGTAAGTAAGATGTTCATTTTAACCTCAAATAAACAAAGAAAGGATCCAAATTGATTAACCCCAAAGGAAGGATCAATGCATAAATGAATCAATCTATTGGAAATGAGAGCAAAGAGGAAGACCTTAGATTTCATTTTATAGCAAAGATTGTGTGATAGATTTAGAAATATTAAGAACTTTAATTGAAATGAATAGGAGAAAAGTACTAACCTCGAAATGTTACAGATCTGAAGAATTCTATTTTTGGGGGTCTGTACTGAGTTTCTGGAAAATCCGCAACTGAATATGGAATAGAAACGCAGAGATGGACAAAACTTAGAAATCTATTTCTGATCTGGCATAGTTTTGATTTTGACCCTCAAATCAATGTCACCATTGACCTAGAATTTTTGATTCTGACCTAGGGTAGAATTGACCTCTGATTCTATCCTAGGGTAGAATTGACCTCTAATTTTGACCTAGAGTAGAATCGACCTCCGATTCTGACCTAAAATCTCTGACAGAAAATCTATTTCTGGATCTTGATAGTTTGCCAAAAATGGTATCCAAATTTGCACTCCAATTCGTTGTTCCAAACCTGTCCCTGCAAGAAAAATGGATTTTTTTTTTTTTAGGGGGGGGAGGGGCTTACCTTGGTCAAACCCCAGTTTTTGAATTAACCTTATAACATAATTGAAATTGCATAAATAAACAAAGCAAATAGAACAATTCACCTTGCTTATGTAGAAGCCCTTGTGGTGGATTTGAATTCGTGGATCCAAAATTATGTATGCACCAAATGGATGTAGAATGTAGAATGTTGGATGTAGGATATCTCAAATCAATTTCTTGAAAATCTTCAACACCAATCTTGAATGGATCTTGGAATAGGAAGAGGCTTGCATGGATGTGGATGCAGAAATCTTCAACAAGAGGGCTCCATAGAGCTTGAATCCTTCAATGAATACCAATGGATCTCCTTGATGAATTGGATGCTTGAATGCTTGAATGCTTTAGAGTAGATGATTTCTTCAATAGATCGTGCATAGAGTCTTGATGATTGAACTTTCTTTTTGTGTCTTGCCTCTTAGAGAAAATGAGAGGAGAAAGCTTCCTTATATACAAATCTAGGGCACAATCTTCTAGATAGGCCTACATAGGAGAATTAAATTCCCATTAGACCTATACCCATAGAAGTGGACCTATATTAAATACAATTTAAGAATTGTTGCTCTAAAGAGTGAAACAACTGACCCAGAAGCGGGAATTAAATCTTTCCGAAGCCCGACATTCGGAAACCCCAGAAACTTAAAATTTGGACCTTGGGCCAGAAAAAGGTCAATTTTGACCTAGGTCAAGGTCAAGGTCAACCTTGACCTAGGCCAAGGTTGAGGTCGACCTTGACCCAGAAAGGTCAATTTTGACCCTAAGGTAAAAAATCTTAGTTCTGCAGTTTAGGATGCCATAAACAGGCCGAAGAAAAATGGGAAATGGGGCCGAATAGGGGAGAAATCTAGATCCAAATCAAAGACCCATTCAAGGTGCTTGACATGAACCCAAACCACTTACTCGAAAGGCTAAACCAGTCCATTTTTTCCATCTTTTATAAACCTTGGGATAGTTTCTATTAGTTCCCTTTATTTATTTTCATCATACTTTAATGCGAACTTATATTCTCTTTTATGTTATTATGTAGCACATAGCCACTAAGACATATTCTCTAGTTTAACACTTTTAAACATGCAAAACATGAATATTAATGCTATATTACTTATGCTAAATTTATGGTTATGTTCTTATGAGTAGTTAGTTGTTTTAACATGAATGGATGTATGCGTGTTTGGTGGAGCATTACCTTGGATGTCTTGATTCTAATATTTATAGGGAAGAGCATAATTAGTGAGTGAAGGATTGACTAAGTGAACGAGCCCATGCACTAGATACCTTGACACGTTCCTGCAGCAGACTTGATCGATGGAGAAGTTAATGTGACTCAAGTGGCGGTTCCAGTAGGATCAAGGTGGTATCACCTGGGTGTGGACCAAGTCAAGGAGTTATAAATTTCCTTGAAGAAATCCAAGAAGAAGTGGGAAGCTAGATCTGTTCTTCCTCTGTCATGATAGTTCCTTCCTTCTTTATGGATATCTTTTATTTTTCCACTTTTTAGTTTCTAGCTTTTCAATAATGACTCTGCCTATTCTGTAGCGTGAGCAGTTAAGTTGTTAGATGTTTTTCTTTAAATAAATCCCCACTCCTACATGAGGAGGGAATTATCAGTTATCAAAAATATAGATCATTATGTTATTTTTACAGCTTACATGTATCTCTATACTATGTTTTCAATCAATGATAAATGAAGTCTTCAGATCTAGTTTTGTGTAATTGATTTTTGGATAATCATCCAAGGGGGCCCACTTGGTGAGGAATCCACATTAGTTATAATAATTTCATGTAGCTTCTTTTCCTACATCTTGTTATCTTAATTTTAGTGTTACACTATTCCTGCAGACAAAACTGTAGGATAAGCTATTGCTTCCTGCAACCAAAGTGGCAAAACCATTGAAACATTGTAGTTTTGTCTTCAAGCCTTTGCATTCCTTCAAAATATTTACTTCTAAATTTTCTTTCTAGAATTTATTTTCTACAACCATAGAATAGCTTTCCTTTTCAAGCAATTTGTTTCCTACAGCCATAGCGTGGTCTGAGTAAATCCTTGGTGCATATATCTTGTTGACCCATTCAAAGTACTACGTCCCTGTGTTGATAAATTAAATGAGTTTTTATAAGGAGGATAGCTGCTTGGTAAGATTCCCAATCCCTGAATCTTGGTGAAAGCCTAGTTTTTGATTCCTTTATAGAACCAATCATTTTTTGTGTCATTGCCATGGATGGTGTTGAATTCAACCATTTGTAGAATTTTCTTTAAGGATTATGTTTCCATTTTACCTGTTTTGAGTAAATTAGAGTTTACCACCAAAGTTTTTTTTTATCCCATTACTAGAAATTTTCATTCTATTGCATGCATAGAAGAAGAAGAGACTCTCTAGGAAGGTACTTGCCAAATCACCCCAGTAACTGGTTAGGAGAAATATTTGTACCAAAACAAGAAGAAGAGGAGGGTTATTTTTTGGATGCTATTGTAAACCTCCTGTTTCATCATCATCATCTTCATAAGGTGACCCACTGGGATTTTACCTTCTTGGAGAACAACCCAATTTTAATCATTTTGATGAAGCCTTGGCCAATCTAAGAATCCAATACCCAGAGCATCAAGAAGAGAATCCATTACCTCTAGTCATCAATCAACCTCAAGGTTCACCCAGGATGGCGAACCCTCCTACTTTTCCATTCCCCGTCATCGATAAACATGATAATAATAACCTCAAGAACATTCCATCTTCGACCCTTCCTAAGTTCTTTGGAATTGTGATAGATGACCCAGACACCTTTCTATTCGAGTTTGATATCCTTTGTCACAGTTATGACTATACCACGGATCCCCATAGGATCAAATTATTTCCTACAAATCTGAAAGAGTCTGCATTGAGATGGTTTATGAGCCTAGGATAAGATGTAGTCCATGATTGGGATGAAATGAAGAGTGATTTATTGAAAAAGTATAAGGAGTACTACAGAGGAAATGATGAGGGGGAACAACATTTTTAAGATTACATGGAAGGAGGATGAAAGCCTGGAAGATTATGTGTCAAGATTTTTGTTTAGTCTCCAAAAAAATACCCAACATCATCTCAACGAATAATCTCCAAAGTTACTCTTTCTAAGAGGTATTAATGAGGTGTGCACCGAAGCATTGAACCTAATGGAAGGGGGTGATATTACCCAATCTACATGGGATGATATCAAAAGAAACTTCCTCAACAACTATAGAGTTGCTGCTAAGGAAGGTAGAGGGTATAAGTCTATTGCAAGCAAAACTAATGGAGCTGGAGCCTCTCAAACAAAAATAACTCATCTTCTATCCAAATTCAAGTAAGATGCTATCAATAATATGTCTACACAACTAGATACTATGCAGGAAAATAAAAATCATGATGAGGTAGAGGATATTTTGGCTAAATTATGCCCCCATTATAGATAGAAGAAGAGAGATTGTCAGTGCAAAATGGTGGCTATTTTGGAGACTGCCCAGTTGGCCACTGATTTCAAGAAATTTGACGATGAGGGAGACCAATTATTATACGTTTCTCAACAAAGACCATGGGCCCAATGAAAAGGTATGTCTCAAGACCCTCTTACATGTAGTGGTCCATTTTCTAGTAATCGATGGAAACCTCCTATGAATTCTTAGTACTCTCCGTAGAATAACTCAAAACCTTAGTGGAAAAATTACCCCAGTCCTCAATGGAAATATCCCCAACGGAATTGGCAACAATCCCAAGGGCCATGACAACAACCGTAGGGTAATTGACAAAAAAATCAACAATGGCGAGGAGGTCAGTAATGGCCCAACAAGCCACAAGGATTCCTGCAGTCACCTCTGCAACCACAACAATAATCAATTTTTCCACCTCCTGCAGCCACTACTACACCTCCCAGGCCTACCCAACTTCATACCCATCCACATCCAAATCCTAATAATATGCCTCCAGCACCTCAGCAAAACATTTATGCCACTGACCCAAACCAATATCCTGCCTATTCTATAACCATCGATGACATCCATTTATGGTTTGGCACTACTCTACCTACTCCTCCTATTATCACTGAAGTACCCTCAGAAGAGTCCAATCCTCAAGAAAATTCATATACTACTCTAATAGGGCCAATTGTTATACAAGATAAAGTTTAGCCAGCTCCTCCTCCCTTTCCAGAAATGTTGCATAATGAAAATTTGAAGCATACTGAAGAATTATCCTTCGACGTCCTTGACCAAATCAAGAAAATTAGTGTTCAAATCTTGATGTTTCAAGAAATCAAGGATGTCCCAACTTATGGAAAGGCTATCAAAGAGGCCTTTTTTAAAAATCCAGGTTGAAAGTGAAAGGATCCCTAGACTATTCATGTCTTGGGTAAACTTGCAGATATAATGCTCAGTAAACTAGCAGTCCTAAAATATTTTGACCCGGGAAACCCAGTTGCTAAGGTTACAATCAATGGGACAACCATTAAAAATTCTTTCATAGATGTAGGAGCTGCTATAAATGTAATGACCAAGGACATCATGCAACAACTTAGCATCACCAACCTAAGGACTACACCCACTTTCCTACAACTAGTAGATAGTTCTGGTGGCACCCTAAATTTTGAGAATTTAGAATTCCCAATCCATTATCAAGAAGCAAGTTTCTCCATACTAAAAAAATCAAAGGAAGGAATCTTTATGACACAAATAAATAGAACTAACTAATCGAAGCCTTCAAAAAAGGCTAAAATTTTGACTTTCTGCAAAGATGATGCCGACAGAGGTTGAAGATGATCGAATTTTAAAAATCTAAAACTAACCCAATTTTGGAAATCAAATTTCCTATCTCCAATAGAAATATTATCTTTTCATGATGTGTTTTGGATTTTTGACCAAAGCCAAATCCGAAAGTTAGGTAATTATTTTTTAGTTAGTTATTTGTTTTTTCAAAATAATTTGTAATAAGGGTTGTGTCTTTTCACCTTAAAGAGGTGTGAAAGCCCCTCAAACAAATATATATATATATATATATATATATA
>MU228511.1:1196514-1207422 GCA_018584345.1 Thuja plicata
AGTGCCTTTCCATACTTGAGAGAGAAGGTTGAAGTGTTACTTATCTGCTATAAAAAGCCTTGTAACTTGAAGGATAAGTCAAGGTATAGGCCTACCAGCCTTGGTTTTGCAGAGCCAAAATTGCAGAGGGTTCAACCTTGCCTTGGTTGAATCTTGTTACTTGGCCAAATCACTTGGGTTTCCTAGCATTAGATTGACAAGTCCATAGGAAATTCAATCTATTGATTTGAGAACCAACAAGTCCACAATAAAACCTGATGGGATGGTGGAAGATATAGTTGTAGACCTCGAATCTTGGTCCTATCCTACTAACTTTATGATACTTTCACCAAAAGACACATTTGGAGCATACCCAATCATTCTTGGTCACCCCTAGTTAGCCACTACTGATGAATATATAGGTTGCCACTTAGGCGATATGACCATCTTTGATGGTCAGCATACCAAGACATTAGCCTTGTATCTTCCTGCCCAACCACAAATGGAGTTAGCTTCACCAATATGGCTAGATATAGAAGAAGAGGCTAAGTTAGTCAACTCAGTAACCCAATTAATGATTTTAAAAAGGGACCCTTTCCTATAGCTTCAAGAAGAAGACATAGTAATCACAAATATTTTTCAAAAATAGTATGGCCCAAGTTCATATCCCATGGACTGTTCATTCTTCCATGACTACTCCCTATAGCTTTTGTACCCTGATTGCAAATTGTCTCCATGTCCTGCAGCCATACATCTCTACCACCAATTGCTACCTCATGAGATCCAAGTACCCTCATTAGAAAATGCTTATATGGTGGAACTAACCAAATAGTTAGAAGTATCATGACCATTTCTTTCTCCCATTCATTGCTTAGGTCTTAGACTCCTTAGCAAGAAAATGATATTTTTCTTTCCTATTTGGGTACAGTGGATAAAATCATATCAGGTTTATTCCTGAAGACCAAGAAAAGACCATATTCACCTACCCATGGGGAAAATTTTCCTACTCAGTCTTACCTTTTGGTCTCTGCAATGCTCCAACAACATTTCAACAAGTAGTTATCAGTATTTTTGTTGTTTTCTCTCATGACTGTATGGAAATCTATATGGATGACTTCACCACATATGGGGAAACCTATGAGGAAGCATTAGCCAACTTGGGAAAATTTATTACAAGGTGTGAGGAACACAATCTATCCCTGAATAGAGAAAAGTGTGTCATGATGATGTAAGAGGGGGTTGTGTTGGGCTATTATATCTCTGCTAATGGAATTCTGGTAGACCCTGCTAAGATTGAGGTCATTATGATTCTGTCCATGCCAGCAAAACAAAAGGATGTATAAATTTTTTTAGGACATGCTGGCTACTATAGATGGTTTATTAAAGACTTCAGTAAAATGGCAAGCCCCGTGTATTCTTTTCTCACCAAGAATTCTGAATTTTTATGGACAACAGCTTGTGATAAGTCATTCCTGCAACTGAAGTATGTTCTTACTTAGGCACCCATCCTAAGGGGTCCTAATTGGGCATTGTCGTTCCACATTCATATTGATGCATCTGATCTTCACTGATCATGTTGTAGGAGTTGTCTTAGGGAAGAAAGAAGGTATTGTTGAAAATGTCATATATTTCATCAGTAAGATTCTGCAGGGACCTAAGCTGAACTACACAGACACTAAGAAGGAAGTTCTAGTTGTCATCTATACTCTCAACAAGTTTTTCCACTACATCATTGGTTACCAAATATTTGTGCACACTGATCATACAACCATAAAATATCTCGCTAACAAGCCTTCTATCACAGGGAGGTTAGCCAGATGGATCCTTTTGCTACAATAATTTGACATCACAATAGTGGATAAACCAGGCAAGTCCAATGTAGTTTCTTACTTCCTCTCACAGTTGCAAAATATAGATGATCCTCACGTCATTGATGACATCTTTCCTGAATATCATATCTTCTCTATTTCAGCCAATACCCCCTGGTATGCTGACATCTCCAACTTCTTAGTCTCTCAAAAGGTACCTCCACACTTCTCACCCAAAGAAAAAAGGCTTTCAAGTGTTAGAGTGGATGATACCTATGACATCCTGCATGCCTGCCATGATGAACCTTGTGGCGAATATTTTGCAGCCAAAAGAATAATAGTAAAGGTGCTAATTACTGGCTACTACTGGCCAACCTTGCATAAGGATGCACCAATTATACTTGAAAGTGTGATAGATGTCAGAGGATGGGAAAGCCAACAAAGTCTAAAAAAATTCCTCTTTTCCCTCAAGTGGTAGTTACTCCATTTGATAAATGGGTATTAGATTTTGTGGGACCCATTAACCCAACATCCAATGAAAACTCCTATATTCTAGTTTGCACTGATTATGTGACTAAGTGGGTGGAGGTTTGAGATATGAAACATGATAGAGACAATAAAGTTGTTGAGTTCTTGTATGAAGAGATCTTTACAAGGTATGGTGTACCAAGAGAACTAGTCATAGATCAAGGTGCTCAGTTTACCTAACCTTTGATCACTGCCTTGATGAATGAATACAACATTTGCCATATAAATTCTAGCCCGTATCATCCTCAGGAAAATGGTTAAGAAAAGATCACTTATAGGGAAATTGAGGCTATCTTGACTAAGATAGTCTAACTACACATAAATTATTGGAGTAGTAAGTTGCAATAAGTTGTTTGGGCATACATGAAAACATGGAAAAAAAAAAACCAAATTCACACCTTTTGAATTGGTGTATGCAAATTTTGTTGTGATTCCCATAGAATTTGAGCATAAGATACTACGTACAACATTACAGCTCAACTTAGATCTTCCTATAGATCAATAACTTAGATGAGATGAGAAAATAAGAACTACAACAAACTGAGTTGGTGCAGTTAAAAAGAAAGAAGTGGCATGATTCACACATTCAAAGCTAATAGTTTATTCCTGGTGATTGGGCTCTCCTATATGATTCAATGTTTCATGAAACACAAAGTAATCTCACTACATATTGGCTTAGCCCCTATGAGATAGAAAATGTTGTTTGCTAATGGTGCAGTTCAATTGTCTACAAATCGACCCTGTGCATTTCAAGTTACTGGTAAATGGCCATAGAATTTGTTTTTACCATAAACCAGCCACAAAGGTTGAGTTCTTGTGGTAGTTTGAGATTTCTCCTACTGCAACTAGACCTACTGCTAATGGACCTCCTATAGCTAAAGAATCTCTTGCAACTGAACGGGAAAGCCTTCTGCTTCGTTCGTCTTTTTAAAAACTATACAATGCATTCATAATAAAGTTTCCTTTTCCTGAGGAAACCATTCTCTTCCATAATAAAAGATCATTTCATGTCACACCACATTTCTCTCTTCCACCTCACTCATCTAGCCATGTCATCATTACTCTGCAGCTGACGTTCTATCAGCACATGTCATCAAATATTTATGAACTTGGACATTTATTGGTTATTCAATCCTAGGTATGCATATGCATTCATTGTTTTAATAGCATTACTTATTTTGCATGATCATCAATTATCTTTTAATTAATATAGCATTTCATCAAACATCACCATACTTTACCCCATGTATGCGAGGAAACATGCCACCTTTTTGTAGGGTGCGATCAGTCTATCAAAATTGTGCCATTATTAATGAACCATGCTCTCTCCTGCCATTATTCTTTAAACACATTATACTTTTTCATTAGTCCGCAGCCATCTTTCCAAATATACTTGACAACCCCTATGTGCAAGCCTTTCTTGCCATCACTTCTTTTAAAAACCATGCTTTGAGCCCCATTTTTCAAACTTCTTCTTACCAAGAACTCTGTAGAAACCCCAATGAAATAATTTAGTCTAGCTACAAAAAAATTTAGAACAGAGAGTAGAAGCAACATTTCAAGGGTAAGTTTATTTTTGAGAAGCATTTGGCATTATCAGGGTTCGTCTTCTCAGGGTTTCCATTGTTAGGATTGAGATTTTTTGTAGATATAGAATGGGAGGCCCTTCTACCAAACATAAACCAGGAGATCATTCTTCTTTATTACAAGACTAGTCTAGTGTAGAGACCTTTAACAGAGTGGGGTGGCTCACATATTTTTCTGGCTGAATGAATACGATGAAGCAATATCATTAGATTTCCTCAGAACTCTGAGCACTGGAGTAGCTTATGTTAAGGGTTGAGAGTTAATGCTACTGAAGCAATGATTGTAGAACTTCCAGGGCTTCCCTCCATTGGCAAAGCATTTCCACATGGGCACGATGCAAGGTCATCTCGAGCAGAGTTCACTATTCCTACATACCCAAGATTGGAAGCAAGCAAAAAAGGAGCACAGAGACTTTCACTTCCAGATGAATACCCATAGCTTGAATTTCATATCATCAGATATTTAACCTATGAAGGATGGTTTTCCTACTTACATGTAGTTCATTTTAAATTGCCCAGCCATTCACGGCATGGTCGCCTGGTAAATGTTCCAAATTTTCTTTAGTCTTTGTTAAATTTGAGTTTAGAAGAGGTAAAGAAGGGAAGACAAAGTACCATATCACACCATGGGTTAATTAAACTCCTAGTGGAAAGGTCATTATGAGATGCATCACCCATGAGCTAGGTTGAATTTGTTATGGCACAACATGTGCAATTATATGGTGAACCACCCAACCAGACAATTAAATAAGAATAGAGGAATATCCCTGAGGAAAATGTTGTTCCAGAAAAAGATACATCCTCAATGCCAGAAACCTCTTGTGAAAACCCTTCTCCTTTAGTAGAAGAATGGGAAAATAGGGTATCTAGTTGTATGTGTTTTCCAAATGCAACAATCTCGCTTTTGTTTATATTGGGAATGAGGCTAGTAGAGACATGTCCATTCATGAGCCATGTCTATTCATTATTATTTATAAGAAAGGACATGCCTCTTCCCATTAATTATAATGTAATCAATCTTATAATGTTTCATCAATCAATTATTAATTAAGAATAATATAATAATTTAATATTCAGTATCAAATTTCATATGATTAATAATAATATAACATGTCTATTATATTATTATTTATCAATATGTATTATGTGTATTCTAATGATCATATGAATGAAGCTACAAACATTAACACTCCCTCTTAGCTAGGGAGGATGATCAAACATAATGTGTAGTGGTCTCCTGTGTCAAAACTTATGACCCTCACCATAGCTATACAAAACATCAACACTCCCTCTTAGCTAGGGAGGATAAATCAATCCAATTTCAACACTTATATGAAACTTGAAAACATCAATTATATGATGTAAGCAATAAAAGAATCATCCTCATTATGTAATCAATAGAAACATAGTCTCAAAATGTGGATTTCCTACATCAATGATTCTATCCACAAGCTCTCAGGTGGATTTCATCCATCAGCAATTCTATCCACAAACTCTCAGGTGGATTTCCTCCATAGACTATTCTATCAATAAGCTCTCAGGTGGATCTCCTCCATTGGTGATTCTATCCATAGAATCATGAGCTTTAATGTGGATTGCCTCAATCGGTGATTCTATCCACAAGTTCTATCTATTATGATCTATTTTAGGTAGCACAAGATGTCTATCATAATAGAAGGTCAAGTTATTGTAAGATCCTCACCTTTCAATAACTCTTACAAATACAAGTGATAATCATTTGGAAGTCATCACTTCCTCATGATGTACATAGGGGGGAGGCCCATTAAAAATATGGAGTCACACACATGACATCCATCATGCCTTAGTGCAGAGGGTGAAAACAAGGGATTTCACCTTGACCTTCTCTCACAAAGAAGAACTCATTGAGCAAATATCAATCTGTTGATCATCCAAGATTTCTTAAGATGAATTGTCAGACTCCCTTTGAGTCTGATATCAATCTTCTTAGCTCCTCGTCCAAAGTTAACTCTGAAGATTCAGACTCCCTTTGAAAACAATTTCTTGTGCTTCTATCCTAAAGATATCCCAAAGAGATATTACAAATAGCTTATAAACTAAACTATCTCATACGAAAATACCAAAGATAGAAGCATACAATATTTTAATAGCCAATATTATAGCATAAATTTTAAACTCATTAATTCATGTACATTAATAAAACATGGAATAATTATCTTAAGTTTCAAATATTTCCTTTTGTAAGGTGAGCCCATATAGGAAATATCAACTCTCATCAAAATTTGAAGTTGTTTGCGACGGACATGTTCCAGGCGATTATAATGTTGTTCATGCTAGCCATGTCAATGACCTTCATGCAGAGCGATAGCCTAGAGTGGATGATCACCATTCTCTCACTCTCCACTAAGGATGGTTCAAATGGAAATGTAACATTGGTTATTATTCCCCCCACAATGTACAATTCCCACTCTTATATCATTGAACAATACTCATGTCTTCTTGTGAAATGACTTGATTTCTCTAAGAGAGGTGACACTCTATAAGTAATTCTTTCTTTCTAGAAAGAGACACACTTCCTTGAATACATTCTTATTTTTTTAATTCTTGACCACGATCATAAAAAATTAATATGTCTCTTTAATGAAAGCCGCTTTCAGGAATTTCACATAGAACCGTACACGGTCCATCATAAATTTTTAACCCCACACTTTCTTTCCAATCTCTCAGGTGAGATTCTTCAACATTTTGTTTTCACCAACATATCCAAAAGTTAAAAAAATCTAATGGTGGATTTATGAGATATGGTCCTTGTACTAAGATTGTATTTTCTGAGATAGTCACACATTCACCATCAACAAACTACTCTCTTACATTTTCATACTAGCTCTGATACCATGTTAAGTTTTAGGATAGCTTAAAATGTAATAGCACTCTATGTTGTATGTGTTTTCCAAATGCAACAATCTCTCTTTCATTTATATTGGGAATGAGGCTAGGAGAGACATGTCCTTCATGAGACATGTCTATTCATTATTATTTATAAGAAAGGACATGCCTCTTCCCATTAATTATAATGTAATCAATCTTATAATGTTTCATAATCAATTATTAATTAATAATAATAAAACAATTTAATATTGAGCATTAAATTTCATATGATTAATAATAATATAACATATATATTATATTATTATTATTCAACATATATTATATGTATTCTAATGATCATACGACTGAAGTTAAAAATATTAACACAAACCCTAGCATGGGGAGGAGGTGAAATGAAGGTTCCTATGACCTCCTAAGTTCCTATTACAAAACAAACTATTCAGCGTAAAGAAAAAGGGAAGGCATCAAAGTATGTTGAAGATAATACCCCTGTTCCTCCTATGGCTCCAACTTCCATAGATATTCCATCTGCCACAACTCCTACAACCACCTTCACCAAGAAGAAACAATCCTCTCAAAAGAGACCTGTAACTTTGATGGAGACCCCACCAAGAAGAAGTGTTTGTTTGAACACAAGACTGTCGGGGATATCAGATAAACTTGCAAAGACTGGTCATGAAAGTAATCCCGAGGTTCCTATTGAGGAACCATTATCTGAAGGACCATGAGAAGATGGTCCACTATAGGATTTTCATGAGGAGATGGAGCAAGAACTTGTGGCCACGCATTCAGAGGAGACAGAACAAGCAGAATGTGCTACTGCGCCTCCTCATCAGGAAGAAATTCAGAGGGACGATACCTTTGGTAATAGCACTAAGCAAGGTACTGGACAAATGACGGAATGTGGCAAGGACTTAGGAAATAAAGAAACAAGGTAGAGCCCAACTGAAAACCAAGAAAAGGTAACGTTTTCAAACTCTTTCAATCGATTATTATAATCAAATGAGTACGACAAGACAATGTGGGAAATAGAAAGAGAGGAATTAAAATGAGAAATAGATAGACAAAAGAAAGAAGTACAAAATGTGAAACACATATTAGATACATCTAGGGAATTAATCCCTCAAATTATGGAATGTTGGTCACCCCCAAGGGTGTACGCTTTATGTCTGCAAGAGAAATTCCTCTTATTCAAGCTAATGCAAATCATTAGGGATTTTGACCATAGTATTGCTTCCCCACAATAATTTGTGTCTTCTTATGAAGATGCCCCTGATTCAATTAGGAATCTTCTCTGTGAACTATATTTACAAAATTATGTTGTTTCTTCAGAAGTTTATTGGGATACCTTGCTTTTTATTAGAGATATACATTTGCCTGCATTAATGTCATTGGCCCATAATGAGATAAACTATGAGGAACAACTGAGAAAATACATGGTAAAGGAACTGCCAATTACTTTACCCCTACGTCTTGAGAATGGAAAGCCTAAATGTATGTATTATGATTGGCTAGAGATAGCCTATGGGTTCCATGAAAAAGAAAACATGCAAAGAATTCTGGAAAATAGAGAACAGGTTTATGAAAACTTTGAAAGACTTCCCTTGCAAGGTGGACAGAGGGCAGCAGAAGGCCTTATTTACTAATGAAACATATTAACATTTGCATTAAAAAAGGTTGAGCCTCATATCCTTATCAAATTCAAGGCTTCCATGTAGCACGTCCATTAGTACCTACAACTAGGTAGACAAGCAAGACCAAAATTATGGCTTCCCCTTTCCTTCCAACCACCAATCCTCCTATGGCCGCTATACAACTATGTAGATAATGACATAAATGAGTCGTTGGAAGAAAGAATAAAAAGTAAAATTGAGCACACTAATAGTTTTTATTGGCACCTAGCCAGTTCAAGTGGAGGGGAGACTACTGAAGGAGATCTGAGGATGCTTTCCCACATTAGGAATTTATCTATGCCTGAGGACTGACACTAGTCTTTGTAGGGGGAAAAAATGACGAGGCATTTTTATGCCATCTTTTAGAAACCTTGGGATAGTTTCTAATAGTTCCTTTTCTTAATTTTCATCATACTTTACTGCAAACTTATATGCTCTTTTATGTTATTATGTGGCATGCAGCCACTAAGACATCTGCTTTGGTTTAACACTTTTAAAAATGCAAAACATGGATATTAATGCTATATTACTTATGCTAAATTTATGGTTATGTTCTTATGAGTAGTTACTTGTTTTAACATGAATGGATGTATACGTGTTTGGTGGAGCATTACCTTGTATGTCTTGATTCTAACATTTAAAGTACAGAGCATAATTAGCGAGTGAAGGATTGACCAGGTGAACGTGCCCATGCACTGGATACCCTGATCCATTCCTGCAGCAAACTTGACCAATGTAGAAGTTAATGCGACTCAAGTGGTGGTTCCGGTAGGATCAATATGGTAGCAGCTAGGTGTGGACCAAGTCAAGGAGTTATGAATTTCCTTGAAGAAATCTAGGAAGAAATGGGAAGCTAGATCTATTCTTCCTCTGTCGTGACAGTTCTTTCCTTCTTTATGGATATCTTCTATTTTTCCGCTCTCTAGTTTCTAGCTTTTCAATAATGACTCCGCCTATTCTGTAGCATGAGTAGTTAAGTTGTTAGATGTTTTTTTTTAAATAAAGCCCCACTCTTGCATGAGAAGGAAGGCATTATTAGTCATCAGAAATATAGTTTCATTCTATTATTTTTACAGCTTACATGAATCTTTGTACTGTGTTTTTCAATCAATGATAAATGAAGTCTTGAGATCTAGTTCTATGTAATTGAGTTTTAGATACTCATCCAAGGGGGCCCACTTGGTGAGGAATCTAAGTTAGTTAGAATAATTTCATGTAGTTTCTTTTCCTACATCTTGTTATCTTAATTATGGTGTTACATTGTTCCTGCAGCCAAAGATACAGGATAAGCTGTTGCTTCCTAGATCCAAAGTGGAAAAATCGTTGAAGCATTTTAGTTTCATTTTCAAGCCTTTAAATTCCTTCAACATATTTACTTCTTCATTTTCTTTCCAGTATTTATTTCTTGCGGCCATAGACTAGCTTTCCTTTTCAAGCAATTTGTTTCCGACAACCATAGCGCGGTCTGAGTAAATCCTTGGTGCATATATCTTGCTAACCCATTTCAAGAACTACGTCCCTAGGTTAATAAATTAAATGAGTTTTTATAAGGAGGATGGTTGCTCGGTAGGATGTCCAATCCATGAGTCTTGGTGAAAGCCTAGTTTTTTATTCCTTTATAGAACTGATCATTCACCATGGAGGGTTCATATTGCACGCTTGAGGCAAACTAGGGAAGAATAAAGATAGGAGTCTTCTTGACAAAGAAAGAAATTATGATATGCTTTTGGTAAAATTAAATGTTAGCACTCCATTGTTCTTAAGATGTATAATTTTGTAAAATTGTAGATAACATAAGATATACATATGATCAATGATCAATTAAATTGTATTATTACATGATATTATTTATTGTTGACATGAATGTCCTTACACTTTCACTACCATGAAAAGAAATGTGCAAATTTTAGATCTTGTCTGTGGTTTCCATTACATCTCTCTCTCTCTCTCTCTCTCTCTCTCTCTCTCTCTCTCTCTCTCTCTAAGATATACATCTGATCAATGATCAATTGAATTGTATTATACATGATATTATTTATTGTTGACATGAATGTCCTTACACTTTCACTACCATGAAAAGAAATGTCCAAATTTCAGGTCTTGTCTGTGGTTTCCATTACATCTCTCTTTCAATTCATATCTCTCTGTAATGTCCCTCCAACCCTGTCAAGTCCTGGTTATGCTCACTAGAAATTAGGAAGAGCTATATGTGAGAATGATCCTTCTTGAGATGGTTGCTTAAACCAAACCTCTTACAACTCACCATAACTTCATATTTTAATAGCGAAAATAATAATATTTACATAAATATGTTCCTTTATATCTTCATGTGTGTCAGTGATAGTTTAGGACCTTAATGCTAAAAGGATCACCTGATAGACTTATATGATTATATGTGAGATGCTCATTATTAATGTTTAAAATTATCTTAGGTTAATTAATTATAATTACTTAAAGAGATTAGAT
>MU228511.1:1267154-1278009 GCA_018584345.1 Thuja plicata
TTTTCAATGTCTTCTCCTTCTGACACGTCAGCATATTTGACCCTTTGACTGTTCTGCTCTTCATCGCATAGTCGCGAATGAAAATCACCTTTCATGTCTAGTTCTGCGACTGAGCGATTACCTTCTCGTCGCGCTCTCGCTATGCATTTTCCTGTCTTGGTCTTTATCTCGCGACTGAGCGATGACTCTTTATCGCACACCCGCAATGTATTTTCCTGACTTGGCTTTTACCTCGCGACTGAGTGACGAGCTCATGTCGCGCACCCGCAATGCATTTACCCGAGTTATGTTTTATGCTGCAACTGAGCGATGACCTCAAGTCGCATACTCGCACTGCATCTTCATTGACTGCTCTTTACTCTGCGAGTCGGTGATGCACGTTAGTCGCGCACTCACTGCACTTCTGGATGAACTGGAAATTCATTGGCGACTGAGTGATACAATCAGTCGCGCACTTGCTATGTTTCTACTCGAGTTATTCATTCCTTTGCGACTGAGTGATGAGCTCGAGTCGCCCTATCGCACTGTCTGGAGATGAGCTGCCTTTTCTTCTGCGACCGAGTGATGATCACCCGTCGCGCACTCGCCACGCGTTTCCCTGAGCTGACCTTTTCCTTGCGACTTGGCGATGCATCGGGTGTCGCTCACTTGCACACCAGGACTGAACTGTTTGCCTTTGCGACTGAGCGATTGATCACCCATCGCATTGTCGCACCGTGTTTGCTCTGACTGTGAATTGACTTGCGATTGGGTGATGAGCTCCTCGTCGCACTGTCGCGCACTATCTTTTCTTGCTAGCCATCTGCGACTGAGCGACTAGTTCCTCATCGCGCACTCGCGCACTAACAGACTTAACACATAACTAGCTCGCGAGTGTGCGATGCATTCCTTTTGCTCTCTGCTGTTCCGCGACTGAGCGACTAGGCAAATTATGACTTGCTCGTTGAAAGACTTGTAGCAAAACTTGTGCAAAATTGCTGGGGCTAGGGTTTTGAGCTAAACCCTAGGGTGCTCTGCACCAATACCTACCTAGTCAACTCTTCAAATGTCTCAAAAATGTGTTTTTCCCATGTTTCTTTGAGTTCCAGACTTCGACCATGTAGCTGACGACTTTTTTTCACCCAAATTTGTTGTAATGAAAAGGGTATCTTAAGGAGATTATCAGCTTTCTATCGATGTAATTGCTGTCAAATTTTGAATTCGGTAAGTAATTATTAGTTGTTTTCCAATTGAGTTACATCTAAAGTGATTATTTATATACTAATTGAAAAATGGCTATAACTTTCAGACGGTATAACATTTTTGAAATCCAAAAAATGCGTCACATTCTATGCTTCACCTACTATAAGAAAAAATTTTGTTTTTTTGAATTTGGTAAAGTTTTCAATGAGTTAAGATGGTCAGACATGGGAGTTTTTTAATTCTAAAAATGTTGTAGCAGATAATTCATAATTAATTATTTTTTTGGAATAAAATTACACAATAATATGCGTCACATCTGGGCATGAGTCTACTACTTATATATAAAATCTTATAAAAAAATATTATCATTTGATTATGATTAAGGTGGTCAGACATACACCTACTTCTTTTTTTTTTCCTAAAATTTTTGTACTGCTGCATTGAAATCTATACTTTTTACCAATCATATTAACTTTTTTTTTTAGAAAAGGCCTAGTAGTTTAGAAACTACATTCAATTTCCTACAGATTATATTCTTACAACTTTTTGATATTAGGTTGATAGCTAGTTCAAATTTTCATGTCAAGTTTACTAACCCTAATTGTTTTATTTTTCATTGCCACTTAAGGGCATAGTTTGGCCCCTCATGATCTTGCACATATTCTTATCATTCAACTTACTTCATGTCATCATGTTAGATCTCTTGTCTCCAATAATCCAATTTTGTGGATGATGTCTTCTTATATATTTTGCAAGTACATTTTTAGTTCTTTGTTCCTCATTGTGTTCTCTAGTTGGTGTATGATTATGATCTCTAGTTGCAACATCTTCCTGATTCTTAGTTGGTGCATCTTGATGCTCGGTAACATTACCCTATTTCTTATTAATGTCAAGAAATTGATCGGGAAAAGTGTTAAGTTCTTCAATGTAAACAAATCTACTGTAGTCTTCTGGTTTTCTTTTACTTTTAGCATCGTTCTTCTTAGCAAATTCATCAATTCTCACATTTGCACTTTCAATGATCTTGTTAGAAGACTTGTTCAAACATTTATAAGCTTTTCTTTTAGTATAATATCCTAAAAATATTCCTTCATCACCTTTTGAATCAAATTTCTCATTTCTATCATCTTTCAGAATATAGTATTGACTTCCAAATATTCTAAATAACTCACATTAGGTGTGTAACCATACCATAATTTGTAAGGTGTTTTGTTTGAATATTTCTTTGATTGTACTAGGTTCAATGTGTATACATTAGTACTGAAAACTTCCCTCTAGTATACTTGTGTAACACTCTTTTCAAACATCAACATTCTAGCACAATCCATAATAGATCTATTTCTCCTTTCAGTAATTCCATTCTGTTGTGGTGTCCTTGGTGCAGAAACCTGTCTCTCAATTCCATGCTCATTATAAAAGTTAGTGAAATCATCAGAAATAAATTCTCCTCCTTTGTCTATTCTTAAACATTTCAGTTCTTTACCACTTTCTTGTTCCACTTCAACTTTGTACCATTTGAACATCTTAAATGCTTCAAATTTTTCTTGTAAGAACACGACAATCATCATTCTAGAGTAGTCATCAACAAATAAAATAAAGTATCTGTCACCATAATAACTCTATGTTCTCATAGGTCCACATAGGTCGGTATGAACCAGTTCCAAAATAGCATTAGATGAAATTTTTTTTCTCTTAAAACTATATTTTGACATTTTCCCATTTTCAAATTTTTGCACATGACATGGTCAGGTTTAGATATGCTCGATAAGCCTCTTACTTTCCTTTTCTTACTGATTTTAACCATGTTGTCAAAATTCACATGATATAACCTCTTATGCCACAACCGCACATCTTTATTTCTAGCCATCAAACAAGAAGTTTCAACATTATCAAGATAGAATATATTACCTTTTGTTTGTTGTCTAGTGCTGATCAACTTTCCAGTTTCATTATAGATTTTAGCTTTTTTGTTCTCAAATGCAACTCGGGGACATGTGTTATTTAACTGTGAAACACTCAACATATTATAATTAAGTCCTTTCACCCAATATTCATTCTCACATTTGATCATATTGTTCAGGAATATAGTCCCTTTTCCTTTTACTGGGCAAGGTGTATCATTTCCCATTCTAATAGATCCACCATTATAATGTTCAATAAATTCAAACTTATCTTTATATCCAGTCATATGATGAGTACAACCACTATTAGTAATTCAAACAACATTCTTGCTAACTTTAGAAATAAGTATTGTTTCCACATACCTTTCATCTTCTTCTAAATCTTCTTTCATAGATATAAATACCATGACCTCAATGTCTTCATCAGCGTATGTGTCGGTGTCTTCATCTTTATTTTCAACAAGGTAACATACCTTCTTGCCTTTGTCTTTGTTATCTCGGTATCTCTTTATGTCATACTGCCAGTTGCTTCTATATTGATGATCATCCTTCCTATCATACTTTCTCTCATCAGATCTTTCATTGTTTCTTTCATCATTTTTCCTGTTAGGGCATTTGGCAGCAAAGTGTCTAATTTCTTTACAATTAAAATATACCAAAGGTAGTTTGCCTTTATATCTTCCTTTACCTTTATGCAGTCTTCTGGCCATTAATGCTTCAAGTTCATCAAGTTCTCTTTCATCACTGTCACTGTCACTATCATTTCTTACCACATGTTTGTTACTAGATTTACTAATTTTTAGAGACGACATAAATGTAGACTCAACAGTAGGAACAACACTGTTGTCAAAATTGTTCAGCTCAAATGAAATCAGCCTACTGATTAGACTATCAATTGTCACATTATTCCTAGGTGATGCTCTCATTTCATGAATTATAGATACTCTAATAACATTAATAGGAAATAAAATTTTAAAAATCTTACCTACAATAGTTTCTTCATCAATAACTCCACCTGCTCCTCGAATAGCATTCACAACCTCCTTGATTCAGTTACTGTACTATGTTATATTCTCTCCTTCCTTCATTCCCATTCATCAAAGTTTCCTCTGAGACTTTCAGCTTTATCTCTTTTCACATTTGCATCTCCTCCATAAACTAGTGTGAGCTTGTCCCACATCTACGTGGCTAATGTACATGTCTTGACATCTTCAAATTCAGCATCAGATAGTGAAGAAGCAACCTCTATCGTCATAGTATTGTGTTCATGTCTTTCTCTCAGCTGATCAAAATTCAAAGGTCTAATAGGTAAGGTGAACTCAATATCCAAGATTGTGTTATATCATTTCCAATCCTTGACAGATATAATCTCATTCTTCTCTTCCATGTTGAGAAGTTGTCCTTGTATAGCTTAGGCACATCTTTCATATACATCTTGTGATATTTAGCTTAAGCCCTTTTAAACTTTCCTTCCAAGCATTATATTCTCTAATACCAATTGTTAGATAACCGAGAGGGGGGGTGAATCAATTAGTTCTTGTTATCCTACAGTCCTCAATACTCCCAGATGTATATAACAACAATTTCAAACAAATAAATCAACTCAGTAACATATAAATTGTGTTCTCAAACTCAATTACCAAGTAGCAGTAAATAAATACTGTGATTACCGATTAATGAAAATAAAGTAATGTATAAATAAAAATAAAAATCCAACACACATACACATTAAAACATATATTTCTAACGTGGAAACCTTGCAAAGGGAAAAACTACTTGGGACCGGTAACCCAAAATAATTTACTCTTCTGAAGTGAGCTCAGTGAAGAGCCAACCCTGTTAATGGTTACAAAACACACTATGAGGTATGACCTGGTTAGAGGATTTATCACTAATAGTTCTCCCTTGACCAATCATTCACTATGGGGTCAACGAGAAAAATATCAACATTCATTGAATGTCATATTGAAATAACAAAGACTATTAAGTCCCACTCAATTAAGAGATTTAGTTGTAACAATGGTTAAACTGATATAGTAATGATATGACTCAAATACAACTCTATTTGTAGATTTTCAAATCTATGCTAAGCACATAAAATACCTTTAATCAATAATCAATTCAATCTCCATGATTCTTCATACTCTGTTATGCTCTGTAAATGCTCTTCTCTGTCACTCGGTGATGTTTGCATAAATGCTCAGTTTTGTCTTCAACCAATTTGATCATTCATGCATAAAGTCAATCTCTTCACACAAAATATTCAATAGCATTCATAACATAATGAATCTCCTGTCTCTTTAAATAGACATAATAATCCATTTAATCTCCATCCTTAGATTTTTCCTCTTAATCTCCATCGTTTATTTTGTCGCTTCAACCTTCCTCGGAAGGTTTGTCAAAAACAAGTTTCAATATCCTTCGTCCGATCATCTTGAATTTTCATACCTGTTTGATTATGATAATAAACATTATCGATCACCTCAAAATCATAAATAATTTCCCAACTCATCATTTTAGTTGGCCTTCAGTTTATTTAATCGATCGATACCATGATGTGTCGGTGATACCTAGCTCGGTTAACACTAAACTCGATATACATTATGTTTTCTTGGTTTCCACTGTTCCAACTTGGTATATACAAAATTCTTTAATTACTGACCATATAAACTTTTGATTTTGAATTTCTGGTTTTGATTGTGTATGTTTTTAAGCATCTACATTTCGGATCACACTCCGTGATCCATCATCATCATTATTTTTACATTGCCTTACTTCTCTCTACTCTTACGTCCCAATGATGGATCACAGAGTGTGATCCGAAATGTTGATGCTTAAAAACATACACAATCAAAACTAGAAATTCAAACTCAAATTCAATGGATTGTGGTAATCTGATCGATTTAACACATAAAATTTGTTTATTCCAGATCTTCAAAACATAATAGATGTTTTTAAACACAATGATAATCAAAAAAAGTTGACATCAATGAAAATACATTAACTAATTAAATTTCTTTCATCACATTAGTAGCTCAGCGATCATCAACTTATCATCTTTCAAGTATTCAATCAGTTGTAGCTCTCTCTCTCTCTCTATCTCTCTTTATATATATATATATCACTATTAGTCTTATAAGGAACTGTGAGAGGGGGAGGGTGAATCAATGCAACCACAAATCTAAATAATCTTTTCATAAACTTCCAAATAAACCAACATGCAAAGGTAAATGTAACATAGAAGAAAAGTAAACCATGCATCCACAAATGTAACACAAGGACACCAATATTTTTGCATTGAAACCCTTGTTAGAGGGAAAAACCATGGTGGGAATTAGTACCCACAAATGTCACTACTACAACAATAATATCTACCTTGTTAAGAGCATTACATCACCCTATTAAGGATATACCTAGTTAAAATTATCTATAACCCGGTTAAAGTTTATTACAAGAGTCTTGCTAAGAACTATTTGGTTAAGATATTTAAAACTCCTTCTGAGAGTCACCTTGTTAAAGGATTTAGTCTTCAGACCTATTAGGATCCTGCATACCCTATTAGGAGTAACCTTGATATAGGATTTTGATTGCAAGCCCGTTATAACTTGCCTTGAGTAGAAAACTCAAAGAATGACCTGATGATGGCACCTTCTGCCAAACAGATCTACTTCTGCACTACTCACTGTGATGTTCTGATCACTCTAACACCTCTAACACACTTTTTCACTTTGCCTTCAACAATCACAATCACCGCATCACAAAAATAACCACCATAACTTGACAATTTTACATCCTTATATATATTTCCAAGTTTATCATAAACCCTAAAATGTATTACAAGTCGGCTCCAAAAATCCATTCAAATTACACAAACGATCATTCCAACATAGTAAATTGAAATGTTCAATGTTGGCCCTCAACAATACAATTCAAAAATAAATCAAACATTGACAAATAATTGGCCGCTACCTCGATTTAACCAATTTGACTAGACCGATTGACTGTTCTTGCTGATATCACTGGTCTTTCCCTCAAATCTCTTCTTGTATATTGAATCTATTTAATTTATCATTGATGTAGGTAAACATGTCTCTTTAGATACTTCCTGACCGATCGTACCATCTAAATCCTTAAGATTATCACCGCCCATGAAATTTACCAATACTGTCTATATTATCAGTCATACACTAGATACTTAGAAAAATCCTTATGAAATCAACTTCATGATTGGTATATAAGATCTAACCTATGAAATAGACATGTTTCTAGAAATGAAATCACTACATCATCCACTACGTGATCATCTACATGATCATCTTCATCATATTTCAACAATCTCCCCCTTTGGCATTGATGGCACCACTTAGGAAAAACTACTAAGTGTCTAACTATGCAGAAATGAAATCAATCAAGTACAAAGCTTCAGGAAAAAATAAACTCCCCTTAGGATTAATCCCCCTAAGGTAATTAAAAATCCCCTTACAAATAATTAGCCAATTTTTCCACTCTATACATCTCCCCCTTTGACAACAATGACAAAGGTATTACAATAGATACTCAAAACAAAATTTTATTGATAGAGAGTAGCATATACCTCTTATAATCTACTGAGTACATCACCAAAATTGGTCTTTGAGACCTATATATCATTATCCCATATCTTCTTGAGGTTTTCTATGATCACTATCTGAACACATATCAAATAGGCTAACTCCTCCAATGGATCCATTGTGCTCATATCAGGTAGGGATAATACAATGTCTTCTTCTTTAAATCCTTTTTGCAAAATTTACAACTTGGGAAACAATAGAATTTTTAGCTCCAACAATGTACCTATCCTATTCTCCTACTCATTGCTATAACTCTTTAGTTTATGATTGATGACACTTACTTGAGCTCCAAAACTTGTAGCAGACAAGTTAGTAGGATCAAAGTTTTCTACTAACAGCCTTAGCTCCTATTGGGCTTCACACATTTTCCTATCTGAGTCTTTTGAAAAGTGTGAGAAGTTAGAGATTGAGGTGATAATCTTACCACCTTCTTTTAATGCTTCTTTTACCATGTTAACACCAACTATCAATGATCCTCTATCAAGTGCAATGCATTGGGATAACTTTTTTGATTTATTCTTCTCATAATCCTTTTCTTCCCTCATTGTTGCTTTATCTTCCAAACTTTGCATTTGATCACCTAAAACTATCACTAATTGACCCAATATTTGATCAATAGGTTCATCCTTTTCATCATAGGTTACCCCAGGCACTAAGTCTGACAATATATCTCTTGCAGACTGTATTATTTGTGCCTCATTTTTCTTCTAATCCCTTTTGGCCTTAGAATTAATAGCCATAGAAAAATTCATCATTTTAGTAGGTCTCATTATACTCAAGTCTATTGGCCCTTGAATTAGTAGCATGTCATCTTCATCCATCTCATCAAAATGTTTTTTAACAAAAGACATAGAAAATTTTACCTATTCTTATTCCTTATCTGCAGTCTTCTCCTTTGGTCTCTCTTGCATTTCTTGTTCTCCTTTCATCTTCAAATCCTTAGTATCTACATGCTCTTTCTTCTCCTTGTCTTCATGATCTCCACCGCTTTCCTATGCTACTAGTTCTTGTTTCTTCTCACCAGTAGGAACTTTGACTGAGGTATCATCAATCATAACTTGATATGTTTCTTTCTATGTCTCTATAGTATCATGAGAATACACCATCAACCATCCATCCCTAGCCTCATCAGTATGTGTAATCTATGGTTCATCATCATCATTTTCCTTTTCCTCTTCTTCTTTGTGCTCATCTTCCTCCTCTTCAATAAGACCCAAGTGCTTCTTCAAAATTCTCTCCATCTCATCCTAAATTGATTGAGTTTCACCATTGAGTAACCTTGTCAACATTTTCTTGGTCTTAAAGGTCGGTCTAATTATCTTAAGAGTCTCTTTGATTTCTTCCTTTGACATCTCCAGTTGTAGTTGGACTAAAGCATATTCTATAAGTTCTTTATCTTTCTTGATTACTCCCAGCCATCTAGCTTCAATATTACTATAAAAGGATGTGTGGATCTATCCTAGTATCTCAATGAGAGATTTTCTTAGTTTATTCATACTAAACACAACTTCATGCTCAATATTTCTCTGGCCCTCTTCATTGAACTTGTCATAATACTTATTTAGACCAACAAGTACTCCCCATTTTATTACATTATCAACAATAGAGTCAACTGAAACAACCTTACTAAAATCATGCTTAACTAGTTTTGCAGTAGGGGGTCCAACTACCTTTGACCTTTTTCCATTTTCCCTCAGCTTCTTTTGTTCTTCATCAAACTCTGTACCTTCTTCTTCAACCTTCTTAAACCTTTGAGCCTTCTCCTTCCTTTTGATAGTGAGTCCTCTTATTGTAGTGAACTCCTTCACTTGTGTAGGTTCTAATTTTGAAGGTTTCTTCTTTTTCTTCACTGGTGCCTTTTCTGGAGGTGATGTTTTCTCCTTCTTCACTATTTTAGTTGTGACACTTCTTGTTTGCCTACTGATTGGGGCACTATCGGTTGTAGAAGAGATGACTTCCAGATCTTCATCTTTAGTTATTACTGCTGCTCTAGATGATCCAACCTTCTCTACAACATGTCTTTCTATGACCTTATCAATGGCTTCCTGTGTGAAGCCTTTCTTTAATTCAAATTGTTCAACCTCCTTTCTTATCCATTTCTCTATAACTAATTGGTTCAATTTTCTATGAAATTCCATGCTCTTATCTTTATAGGATCCAAACCTAGGTGCATTTGGATCTATGAGTTTTGACAACATATCTTCTGCATGTAGAATTAGAATATCATCTTCTACCTCATAACCCATAGGCATGGCCCATGAGGTCCTAGGTACTACTACCTCCATCTGACAAGTATCAGTGTCCACCATAAAACAAATTTCATCCTTATATCTTTCAACATCATGTGCAGGTATTCTTTCCCTTTGATGCATTTTACTTTGAAAGTCCTTAAAGTAGCCCCAAACTTTCTCATTGAAGTCATTACCTAGTAATCTAACGCAGATCCTCAACTAGACCACAACAGGTGTACCTTCTACCCAATTAATAGGACCAACACTAGGAAAGTAGTTTTGAAAGTAAAAGAATAGACCCATAAGGAATTGACTAAACTTAAATGTTTTCCTTTTATCCTTATTTATCTTGTCCATTTTCTAATAGAAATAACCCCTCATTGGAACAAATAGGTCATATTCAACATCTTCTTTCACCATCCTATATGCAGTATGTATTGCAACACCAAGCACACTATTAGTTCTACTTGAGTGATAGACCTTGTATCCTATCACCATGTGGTGCAGGAGCACCTTAGGGTCCTAGCTAAGATCCTATACAATTTTGTCTTGTAGGTGGTTCTATCCAACCACCAGGGAAATAAGGACTAAAGATAAAGTCCCAAGTTTGGTGTGGTGTGTTTTGTTGGAATAATGATATATTTGTCATCAGTGAATGCACTTAGTGAAAACACTTATTCAGTTTTGAATGCTTACCGAGCTTATCACTCAGTCCACAGACTATACCGAGCATTCAGTAAAGATCACCGATCAAACAATTCAAACCGAGCAGTAAGGCAGTCACCGAGCATATGAGAAAAATAGTAGTTACCGAGCAGACGGTAGTCACCGAGTCATCAGTCGAAGATAACCGAGAAGTCAGTTACTACCGAGTCACCAGTGGTTACCGAGTGACAATATATCTACCGAGTCACCACAGCTACCGTGTTCC
>MU228511.1:1278563-1298260 GCA_018584345.1 Thuja plicata
GGGTACCATCCCCACCCCAGTTTTACTTTCTATTTGGAAGGTTTCTGGGTTACCAATCTTTGTGTTATGTGTTATGAATGATTACATTTTCATGCTTGCAGTAGATTAGATGAATGAATGGCTAAAGTATATGAAAGTGCAGAAATGTTTTAAAGTTTTAAGTGTTACTGATTCACCCCTCCCCTCTCAGTAACTTGGTTAATCCTGAATATTTCCAACATGTTTTTCTAGGTAGGAGTCTTTAGGGTCATGTCCTTGGTTGGATCTAATAGGTTCTAGTCTCACTGTTTTCTTAAGACCTAGAAGAGTCAAAGTTGGTCAAAAATTGAACAAACCCCCAAAATGGAGGGATTATTTTGTTTTTTTTGAGTGATTTGGGATCCAATAGAGTGATTTTGGATTGATTTGTGCAAGTTAGAGAAGTAGGAAAGCAAAATTGCAAAAGTTACAAAAGTTGCTCATGACAACTTTGCAACTTTACAAAGTTGCGATGACAACATTTCCTAAAATGTTGCATTTAGCTTTAAATGGGTCCAAGTCCTGACCCTAGGGTCTGATCACATGGGGAAGAACTATATAAGGTTAAACAAACCCTAAGTGAAGGGTTGGTTGTCAAGTTGTAGAGACTAACTTGGTAGAGATGCTATTTTTTTAACACAAAGACAAGTTTTTAGCCATCATCCACATCAAAATGGATTGTATGGTCTACTATTTTGCATGGACGTTGTAGTGTTTTGTGAATAGAAACTTTTTTTGGAGTTGATTTGAGAAGTTTGTACATTTTGTTTATCTTCTTGTAAATTGTTTTGTTTTCTCTGGTTTGTTTGCCTGAACAGTGGTAACCATGTAAACATTGCTCGTTCTTGAGTTCCCATGGTTGAATCCTTATGGACACTTGGAATCAAGAAGGGAACTTTGTATGTAGTGTAAATATGGCTTGTGGTTTCATTTATGCAGGGGAGCTATTTATACAAGCAGGCCCTAGGCGAGTATAGAGGTATCTGGCTAGGAGTTTGCACAGTTGCAGAGGAAAGAAGCCTTGTTGAATGGATTGGTTTGTGCAAATATTGAGTGGGAGAGTATAGGGGCATGTAACATGGTCATGTGGTTTCAAGGAGGAGTGCAGAGGAATACATTAGTACACATAGTGACACAAAAGAAGAAAAATTGATCTATATGACCTATAAACCCTTAAAAGTAGGGGTTTGCTGAAAAATCCTATGTACAGACACATTGGAGACCTAAGACCTAGAAAATATTGAAGCCTAGATTGAGCCAAGAGAGAATCCATAGTTATTTGGGTGGGTTGTTAAGGGTGTTTAGAAGGTATTCCAAGTTTGGTGATTTTAGGAGGCCTAATTGGGCTAAAAAGGCTACAAGGCCTAGAAACTAGGAAACTATGAACTCGATGGAAAACCTTGGAAATAACTTGGTAGAATGGACCAAGAGTGATTGAAAGTGAAGGGGAAATAGTATGAACACCTGTTTATATATCCAAGAAAAGTTTAGGAGAATAGTTCCCTGATTGAACCTATGGATGCACAATGGAATTGTGAAGAGTGGAAGAGTGTTTGAAGTTGTTGGAGAGATATAGTTGAAGTAGGGGAACTATAGGAGTGTCCTATGATTAGGGTAGAGCTAAGTACACTAGTAAGGTTAAAGAGAGGTCCTTGAGTAGAGAAAGAAAGTTCTTGTGAAGTAGATCTCCCCAACAAAGTGGTATCAGAGTCATTGAAAGGCTTGGTAAGTGAGTGTGCATGCTAGAGGTGAGTGAATCAATTGGTGAGAGCACCATGGTGACAAATGAAGAGTTGGAAAGAGATTTTTTAGAATAGAAAGAAAAGAATAGCCTCCTAGAAGAAGATATGGAGGAGATGAAACAAAAATTGGAAGAATTTGCAGAGACTATAAGCAAAGTGAAAGAATGGTTAGAAGAGGATAAAGACAAAGGAAAGACTAAAGTTGAAGAGGATGTAGAAACATAATGAGACCCTCCTTTACCTGAGGAACCTTTCCTCAAATCCTTTAAAGCACTAAGTGGCAAAGCACTAGAAGGTATCCATGTATTCTCTATCTGAATGGATGTAGAATTGGTGATGGAATGGATTGAAGGCATGGAAAATCACTTTGAATGTGATGGGATTACAAAGGCACAAAAGGTGACTATAGCCAAGTCTAGGTTGAGAGGGCAAGCACTAACTTGGTGGAAGTTTTAACAAGAAGAAAGAGAGAGAGAGAGAGAAGGGAAGAAGCCAATAATCAATTGGAAGGCTATTATGGATAAGGTAAAATAAAATTACCTACCAGAGGATTATGACATCCAACTCCATAAAAAGAGAAAATCTCAGACAAGGGGACTTAGATGTGGCTGCCTACATAGAAGAATTCCAAAAATTATGCCTTAGGTCCAGAGTAAAAGAGATGGAAAGCATCAAAGTAGCTAGGTTCTTAAATGGACTTAGGTGGAACATTCAAGAGGAACTAAGACTCTTTACCCTAACCACTATCGATGGTTGTTTCCAAATGGCCCTTAAGGTGGAGGAAAAACTTAATAAGAAGCAAGAATCAAGCTCTAGGGGTAGAGGAAGAGGTAGAGACTCTAGAGGAGGACATATAGGAGGTTCTAGTGGTAGAAGAAATGAAACCAAAGGTCAAGGAGACTCCAAGATCATTGAAAAAACAAATGAGTCAAGAAATAGAGGAGGCTATGGAAAAGGAAGGAGTTTTCACAGTGGTGGAAGAGGTAGATATGGTGGTTTTGGAAGAAGATCACATTTTGCTTCAATGAAATGTTATAACTATGGACAACTGGGTCAACCTACCTATAGGTGTCCAGATAAGCCATCATCTTCACAAGGAGAAAAAAATTGCATATATGCAAGAAGAAGACAATACTAAAAATTTTGAGATAAGTCTCAATTCAGAGAAGGGAGAGAACCTAATGCTTAGGAGGATCTTGATCAGAGAACCTAAAAAGGAAGAACAAAAACAAAGGAGAGCACTCTTTAGGGTGAAATGTAATATTCTTGACAAGGTGTGTACAATCATCATAGACTCAAAGTCAATAGACAATGTGATCTCAGAGGAGGCAGTGCAAAAGTTGAAATTGAAGAAGATACCCCATGCTTACCCTTACAAGGTAACTTGGTTGAACAAGGGCAAACCATACTGGTTAACTAACAAGTATGGGTTGATTTCACCATAGGGAAGTATCAAAACAAGATACTTTTTGATGTGCTACCGATGGATTCTTTCCATCTATTTCTTGGAAGACCATGACAGTATGATAGAGAAGCAATCCACCATGGAAAGGAGAATAAGTACTCATTCCAGAAGAATGGATTCACTTATAAGATACAGTCCTTAATAAAGGAGGGTACAATGGAAAGGATGGATACCAATACACTCTTAATGGGTGGAAAATAATTTCTACAAGACATGAAGAAGGAAGAAGGAGTTGGTTATTCCTTCTTGGTGAAACCAAAGGAGGAAGAGACACCCAAATAGACACCTATGCCTATAGAAGTCAAACAATTGTTGGATCAATTCAAAGATATCATATGTGATGGGACACTAGCCACACTACCTCCACAAAGAGCAATCAGTCATCGAATTGATTTTGTGCCAAGGGCATCATTGCCTAACAAATTTGCTTACAAGATGACACCAGAATAAAACAAGAAGATTGCAAGACAAGTCCAAGAGATTTTGGACCAAGGACTAATTGGAAAGAGCATCAGCCCATGTGTTATTCCAATGGTTTTGGATCCTAAAAAAGGAGGTAAGTGGAGGATGTGTACTGATTATAGGGAAATAAATAGGATAACAATTAGGTATAGATTTCATATTCCTAGAATAGAAGACTTGATGGATTGTCTTGGGGGTGCTAAGTACTTTTCAAAAATAGACCTTAAGAGTGCATATTATCAGATTAGGATGAAAGATTCCTGGATGAGTGGAAGTCTGCCTTTAAAACCACAGAGGGACTCTATGAGTGGTTAGTAATGCCATTTGGGCTTACCAATGTACCTAGTACCTTTATGAGGGTAATGAACGAAGTCTTAAAGGATTACATAATTGTGTTTGTAGTAGTCTACCTAGATGATATCCTCGTCTTTAGTAAAACAAAAGAAGAGCATATGAAACACCTAGAGATTGTGTTGAAGAAACTCAAAGAATAGAAGCTAACCATTAACCTTGAGAAAAGTGAGTTCATGAAACAAGAACTTGTCTATTTAGAGTTTTTAGTTTCCCAAGGTAATCTGAAAATGGATAAAAGCAAGGTTGAAGCAATCTTAAGTTGGCCTACTCCTAAGATAGGGGTTGAAGTGAGAAGCTTCCATGGTTTGGCTCATTTTTATAGGAAGTTTGTGAGAAGGTTTAGTGAAATTTGTACACCTGTTCTAGATACCATAAAGGGTGGAATCAAGACAAAGTTCATATGGACCAAGGAAGCCAATGAAGGATTTGAAAGATTGAAGAAATAAGTGGCCACACAACCCATTATAGTTTTGCCAAGTTTTGATAGATTGTTCATTGTAGAATGTAATGCTAGAAATATAGCAGTGGGTGCAGTCCTAAGCCAAGAAGGAAGGCCACTAGCCTTCTTTAGTGAAAGATTGAATGAAGAAAAATCAAGGTATTCATCCTATGATCTAGAACTTTATGCATTGGTACAAGCTCTCAAGAAGTGGAGGCACTATCTATTGCCTAAGGAATTTGTTGTATACACAGACAACCAAGCACTAAGATAAATTAATACACAAGAGAAGCTCAGTTTGAGACACATAAAGTGGATGGAATTTCTGTAATCATACACATTCAAAATCAAACACAATAAGGGGTTAAACAAAAAAATTACAGATGCATTTAGCAGGAGGTTTCTCATTGTCCAAGAAATCCAGTTGCCAAGCATAGGGGTTGAAGGATTCAAGGATCTATATGAAGGAGATGTAGATTTCTTAGAGATTCATAAGGTATGCATGGATTTTGATAACCATTTTCATAGTAAGTTTTCTGAATACACATTGTAGAATGGTCTATTACTTAAGGGTAAACAACTGTGTGTTCCAAGGGGGTCTATGTGGGAAAACCTCATTCAAGAAAAAACATAATGGTAGCCTAAGTGGACATTTTAGATTAAATAAGACACTAGATCTAGTGGAAAGATTCTATCATTGGCCTAAAATGCAGAAGGGTGTAAGGAGGTATGTAGAACAGTGTGGGATATGTCAGAAAGCCAAGGGAACATCTTCAAATGCATGACTCTATTAGCCATTACCCACACCTAATAGACCTTGGGGATGCATAAGCATGGACTTTATAGCGGGGTTACCTAGAACACCAACTGGTTTGGATAGTGTGTTTATGGTAGTGGAGAAATTCAGTAAAATGTGTCACTTTATCCCATGTAAGACAACTCATGATGCCAGTCACATTCCTCATATTTTCTTTAAGGAAATAGTAAGGATACATGGTTTGCCAACCAGTATTGTCTCAGATAGGGATGTGAAGTTTATGGGGCACTTTTGGAAAACACTTTGGAAAATATTGGGAACCAATTTGGCACATAGCTCTGCATATCATCCTCAAATGAATGGGCAAATAGAGGTAATCAACAGAGTTCTTGGAAATTTGTTAAGATGTCTAACTAAGGAGTATAGGAAAGGATGGGAACAAGTCATCCCTCAAGCAAAGTTTTCCTATAATGACAGTACAAATAGGACTACAGGTAAAAGTTCATTTGAAGTGGTGTATGGATTACATCCAAGGGGTGTTTTTGAACTTAGGGACTTAAAAGGTTATGAAGGGATAAATGGACACGCATATGAATTTTCTCATTCTATGAGAGAGGTCAATGAGCAGGTGAATAGGACTCTAATGGAGGCCAATCAGAAGCTTATGAGTAAGGTAGATGAAGGGAAAAGAGACTTGATATTTGAAGTAGGAGACTTAGTGATTGTGCATCTCAATAAAGCCAGAATCCAAAAGGGAATTCCTATCAAGCTCTAGATGAGGAGAGTTGGTCCATGTAAGGTATTAGCTAAGTATGGTCCTAATGCTTACAAGTTAGATCTACCCAAGGAGCTATACATTTATCCTATCTTCAATGTGAAGGATTTGACTAAGTACAAAGGTCTAAAGATAGATGAACAAGAGTACAATACATAGATTACTAAGGATGTGGTAGGAATCAATGTCACTAATTAGATTAAGCCTCAAGCTGAGAAGGTCCTAGATTCTGGAGTGAAGGAGACGACTAGACACAAGATCTACATGGAGCATCTAGTCAAATGTAAGCATCAACCTAAATCAGAGGCTACTTGGATAGAAGAGGGTGATTTCAAGAAGCATGGAATCAGTATGGATCTCATCAAACATTGAGTATCTTAACTTTCTTGTTGCAGGGGGAGAACGGTGCAGGAGCACCTTAGGGTCCTAGTTAAGATCCTATATAATTTTAGCTTGTAGGTGGTTCTAGCCAACAACTAGGGAAATAAGGACTAAAGATAAAGTCCCAAATTTGGTGTGGTGTGTTTTTTGGTGTAGTGTGTTTTTGTAGGTAGGATTATTTAGGATCATGTTTTTGGTTGATTCAAATAGGTTCTAGTCTCACTGTTTGCTTAAGACCTAGAAGAATCAAAGTTGGTCAAACATTGACCGAAACCCAAAAATGGAGGGACATATGTTATTTTTTTTGTTTTTGAGCTATTTGGGATCCAATAGATTGATTTTGGATCGAGTTGTGCAAGTTAGAGAAGTGGGAAAGCAAAATTGCAAAAGTTGCTCATGACAACTTTGTAACTTTGCAAAGTTGTCATGACAACATTTCCTAAAATGTTTCATTTAGGTTTAAATGGGTCCAAGTCCTAGCCCCAGGGTCTAAGCATTTGGGGATTAACTATATAAGGCTAAACAAACCCTAAGTGAAGGGTTGGTTGTTAGATTGTATGGACTGACTTGGTAGAGACACTATTTTTTTAACACATTGACAAGTTTTTAGCCATCATCCACATCAAAATGGATTGAATGGTCTCCTATTTTGCATGGAGGTTATTGTGTTTTTTGAATAGAAACTTTGTGTGTATTTTATTTGAGAATTTTGTAAATTTATTTATCTTCTTGTAAAATGTTTTGTTTTCTCTGGTTCATTGTCATGAATAGTGGTAACCATGGAAATATGGCTCCTTCTTGAGTTCCCATTGTTGAATCCTTATGGCCACTTTGAATAAAGAAGGTCACTCTATATATACTATAAATATGGTTTTTGGTTTCATTTTATGTAGGGGATCTATTTATACGAGCATGCCCTAGGCGAGTATAGAGGTATCTGGCTAGGAGTTTGCACAGTTGTAGAGGAAAGAAGCCTTGTTGAATGGATTGGTTTGTGCTGATATCAAGTGGGAGAGTGTAGGGAAATGTGACATGGTCATGCTTTTTCAAGGAGGAGTGAAGAGGAATCCATTAGTGCACATAGTAAGACAAAAGAAGACAGTCTAGTCTACATGCCCTAGAAACCCTTAAAAATAGGGGTTTGTTAAAAGTCCTATGTGCGGACACTTTGGAGACCTACGACCTAGAAAATATTGAAGCCTAGGTTGAGCCAAGAGATAATCCATAGTCATTTTGGTGGGTTGTTAAGGGTGTTTAGAAGGTATTCCAAGTTTGGTTATTTTAGGAGGCCTAATTAGGCTAAAAAGGCTACAAGGCCTAGAAACTAGGAAACTATTCACTCGATGGAAAACATTGGAAAGAACTTGGTATAATGGACCAAGATTGGTTGAAAGTACAGGGGAAATAGTCTGAACACTTGTTTATATTTCCAAGAATAGTTTAGGAGCATAGTTTCCCTCATTGAACGTATGGATGCACAATGGAATTGTGAAGAGTGGAAGAGTGTTTGAAGTTTTTATAGAGATCTAGTTGGAGTAGGGGAACTATAGGAGTGTCCTCTGATTAGGGTAGAGCTAAGTACCCTAGTAAGGCCAAAGAGAGGGCCTTGAGTAGAGCAAGAAAGCTCTTGTGAAGTAGATCTCCCCAACCCCACAGCTACAAATCTGACTACCTTATCGGGGATATCATTGATTGTCATTCCACATTTGTCCCACTTTGATTTCCTTACTTTTGTAATTACATCCTATGGGATTGACCTAAGTTGAGGTACTACACTGGTTGCACAGAATCTTGTAACAACGTGAATTGCCTCCTTATTTATATTGTAGGGTCAATCAAGTGACCTAAATTTGTCAAGAACCCTTCTTAGTACATATCTAAATTATTCTTCCTCAAAGTTAGAAGGAAAGTGTATCACGTATTCCAAACCCTTGTCTGCAATCACTCTATGTTCATCCTTTAGCACCAAATTATTGTATTTTTCATACAGTGAACAAACATGTGTTTCACCTAAGTCCTCTATCTTACAATGTATATAAGATCTAATATATTCTATGTGCAACACTCCATAGGGAACGTTAGTTAGGGCACCCTTTGGATTGCTCTCCATCAACTTATGTGGATGCCTCTTAAATTTAGGACTAGGTTTCTCAGTAATCTCTACAATAATTGGTTTATCTATCTTGCAAGAAATAAATTCAAGCTCAAAAATTCAAATAAGTACATTTTCAATCACCATCCGATGAAACTTCCAAACTCTTCCTGTTCCTTTCACACAAGCACTGTAATTCCTTGAACCGATCACCTTGAATGTTGTACAAACTGCTCAACCTTCACTTCTATCACTTTGTGTCTACTCTTGAATGCTTAGGTGCACAATGAGACCTCAAACACCTTTTATCCACCTTCACACATATGCATTAATTGCACCACTGGTTGATAGAAAATAACATATACCTTCAAAGATCTTGTTAGCAGTCAACCAAATCTTCATGTAGTTAAACAAAAATTTGTACCATACTTCAAAAAAACCAAATACATCTAAATATGCATATAGAAATTACTTTACATGCATCTAGGGGGTCCTCAATAGATTCAACAATTCTTTCTCCCCCTAAGACAAAAATGACTTAGTTAGATGAAGAATTCTCCACACCTGATGAAGATGTGGAATCTCCAGATGGTTTTCCTTCACTCTTCTTTACCCAAATCTTGTTCATCTGATTCCTTGTCTCTTCCAATAATGCAATCTTCTTACCCTTTTTCTTATCTGTTTGATTAACTGGTTGGTACACCTTGTTGTTCCTTTCTCTACAAAACCTTGCAATGTGTCTTATCTTGTGATAGTGAAAACATGTGATTCCAGTTGATCTCCAAGGTCTCGCATTTCCTCCACTAGTACATTTAATCCTAATTTTAGACCAACATTTTTGACCAAGAATTAAAATGGTTTTGCTTGGTCAAATTATAAAAGGAAAAATTTGATTTTTTTTAATCGATTCCCATGTTGGTCAGAATTACGACAATCATGATATGTCAGAATTATGACCAACACAAGCATATAACTTAAAAAAAATAACGACCATTTTCATTATATTTCATTTTTTTATTGCGCCGAGGTGAAGGAGGTCATCTCTCTTGAGTACACATTCTTCCCCATCTTTGAGTGGGCACCCAAATATCCAATTTCTTTATTCAAATCAGATGTGATATCTAGCTCGCCATTGCTTGTCTTTCCATTCGCACAGGTAAACTGAAAAAATCCTCTTTTTATGCAATTTTGTGTAGAATAATTATTTTGGAGAAATATAAATGGGATTGATAGTGGACATGGAATATATTGATGGGGGTTTTGTTTATAATTTAGAATTGTTTACAATATAGTTGGTTTTGTTTAGAATCTATTTGCATTTTTTTTCCTCTCTCATCTGTTTGGATTAATTGAAAAACCCATTAATAAAAAACCCTTGTGTTTATTACCCGACGAGGGTATCTTAGAGCTTTATACTCTCTACTAATTTAATTAGGTTTAATTCACCTTGCTTCTCTTTACTTTTCTAGATTATGGATTTTGTCGGCATTATCCTTAAGGGAAGGATCCTAAGCATTTATTCTTATGACTTCTTCCCTAGTATTAATGGGGAAAGGAAGTCTCTAGTCCTGCATTTCAACTTCCAACTCTTTATTGTTGGCCCCGTGGTCTTCTCTTACTTCCTCCATTTCCTCATCTTTTGACATGTAGTATTCACATTCTGAGTCCTCCAAGGAATTCAAGCATTAAACATTTTACCATGTTGTCTTCTATTCTCCTTATAACATCCTTTGCCACCATACTTTGTTGATAAAAAAATCTTATTTTTTGTTCTTTCCAAATCTTCCAAAATAGAAAACATGGGGCAACCACCCGTATTTCAGCCTAGATTTGCACACAACATTGGCCTATGCCAACTGCACAAAAATTTGTACAAGTTGTCTTGTCTCAATGGCAACCAGCCGAATGACAACATCAACCACTCCCAACATTTACACACGAAAGTGAATTTGAGGAGCAGTTGATTTCGTGATTCCTCCTCAAATGTGCATATAGGGCATCTTATCAACCCTTGAATGTTGATACTCTAAATTTGATCCCTTGTCAAAATTATTGTTTTAAATGTCATTTACAAAAAAATTCTGGCTTTGGGAAGATTTCTATTATGCTTGAAATGATGTGAAATGGGGTAGGTGATCAAATCATGCAAATTACAAATCAGACCTAGTCCCATTAAATATTTCATTGGGGTAGATTGACACTTGATCTAACTTCAAACAATTGAGATAGGTAAGAGCTGGATGCAAATTGGTTTGGAATGATACTCTCCCCTTTTTAATTATTGATTGATATAAATTGATTTGATGTTACAAAGACTAATTGAAAGAAATTAAATTGCACATTAATCAACATAAATAGACAACTATATGTCTAATAAAATAATACTAAGCACAGATACTGAAATGAGATTTAGAGAGGAACTCGTCATTGAAATTCAAGATCAAAATAAAAGGACTAATTTGTTTGGTGCCATTGTCCTATTATACCCAAAAATGATAAATTATCTGGCTCTAGAACCAAAATATCACATTAGTGCTTCTTGAAAAAATTCTTTGAAAAAGTGTCAGACTAATTCACCATGTGCAAACTATATGCAAAAGTTAGAAGCATCCATGTCACTTTTTCAGAATCTAAATCTTCTTGTATTAGTTAGCCTTTTTTTATATCTGTAACACTTCACCTTTGGATCTAAAAAGCTACACATGAGAGAGAAAAATGGTGTTTAATGTTGTATAATGGATTGGCTCCATCAAGCCCTAGGAGGATTCGTTGTTCCCTATAACAATGATGATGGGAAAATATGAAGTACAATGTTGAATATCACAAGCTTGATGATGTTGATAAATGCTAATGCTTTTTGAGTAAGATATAAGTGTTGATGCTACCACATGACACCTTAGAATAAGATCAAACATAAAAGCTCCTTGACATCAAGAATGTTGCAATTTGTTGTTCCTTAATTTGCTAAGATCTAAAGAATTTTGTCTACAAAGCACACCCTAGAAAGTGATTCGAATGCTTGAAAATAAAAATAAATGAGGAGCGGGTACTCTTATATAAGTTTCTAAGGTATATAAAAAATTATGTCGACGTCCAACAGTCATATGCAGAATCAATATTAAATTGTACCTGTATTGGTGATAATTCACCATCGTTTCCTAGATCTACCCGTGTTTCTAGCACGGGAGTTATGCAGACGTCATTGTTGATAGATGATAAAGAATTGATGCCTTTAAAATGTCTTAAGCTTCCAGGTACTTTAAAATTATTATTATTTGTATTGTAATTGTAATTTAATTATTCATAACAAGTTTTGGATTGATGATCACATGACATTTGCACGGAATGATTCTTTTTATAAAGCGCTTCATGAGTTGACATTAAAGATATTCGGGCCCACCATATGTACAAGGTGGAACATCATAAGTGAACTAACCCTATCCTACTATTTTTTTTTCATATCATTATTTGGTTGAATATTTTTTCTTTCATTCCATTTCTTTTACTATATTCATAGTACGCAACTTTAGTTAATTTTTCTATCTAACAATTTTGTGTTTTTTCTTAAAAGGTGGAACTTATAAGAAAAAAAATTAAAAGAACAACTCATAAAATATTTACAGCATGATTTTGGTAATAACATTTTTGAGGAGAAGAAAATTTTAGAAAAAGATGCCAAATATCTTAAGACTCCGAGGGACTCATATAGAAAGAGTCTCGTCCACAACCCAAAGTATGAGTGTCCTCCCTTTATTTCAGTGAGGCATTGGAATGAATTTATTTTGGATGCAAGGGAGAAAGGGGATAGTCAAAGAGGAATTGCACCACCAAATGAGATAAGAAGATATGTGATAGTATTAACTACTAGTAGAATGTAATTATGCACTAATTAGTGTTCTTTATATCTATATAATCTAATATATTTCAAACTCTTCATAGATTGCAGGACACATCAAAGGATACAAAGGCCAGACTACAAAATATTAGCCTAAACAAACTTGGCTCTGGTGGTTATTCAAAAATTCAAGCACAAATTGTAAGTAGCAGTAAATGAAATTTAGGATCTAAATTTTTATAAATTGCAAATAATTTTGTTTAATCAAAAAATGCAGGGCTCAAAACTTAATTTAGAGGCCACAAAAGAACACAAAAATATTTCCTTCAAGGAAGGCTATCAAGACATGGATGAATGCCTACGCCAAGCTTCCACTGGCCCAACCCAAGAGTCTCCTGCATTGGTTGAACAGGTAAATATGCCAAATGAAAAATATTTGAAATTGAATACTTGAGAAACAATATATTTGATGTTAATTTCAAACATTAATTAACTATTTTTCTTTTTAAAAAGAAAACAATGATAACAATGTGCATAACATTGCAATGCAGCCTCGTAATCTTAACATAGAACCTACACCGCATTACGAAGGCCCTGATGTGGATCATAGTGTCGATGGAGGTGTTCAATTGCTATTGGAAATTAATTATATGATTATTAATACAATTTAACACCTTAAATTTAAATTAGTGTAGCCTTTTTTGTGTATATTTTAGAGCATACAAAACGTCATGTTGAACGAGTGGAGGATGTTCGAAGTGATCACCATTTTGACTTTGAGGATGACAAAAATGTTATTGTAGATGATGTGGCATAGTCAGGTAAAGAAAATCTATGTTTTTTTCTTTTAAATTTCTTTTTTTATTTATAGTTATTTTAATTGATGAAATACTTGTAACACTAATATAAAATGGTGTGAATTTAACCCATATAGTTATTAGTGCAGTGGACCCCCGTTCGGCACAGCAGCCTAGTCTTCTTGAAAACATGATGAGGAGACATGTGTTGAGATCAGAATTAGTAGAGGAGGGGAATGAAGAGGATATTGATGCTCCACTTAACCGTTACCTTCAAAAAACAAACAAGAAACCAAAAAAGGAATGATTGCAATTAAGATTTTGTGCTAATGAAAGAACGTTGTCTTAATGAATGTTATTTTTTACTACTAGTAAATGGTGATGAATGATGTGTTAATGAATTAATTTTGTGTTAATGAATTTTATGTGAGTATAATGATTGAATGTAGGGCAGATATTATTTATATAAGATGAACAGGTGAACTCTATTTAGAGGAAGAAAATTAGTGGTATATAGTGATACAACATAATAAACTCTATTTTTATACCCTTACTATGATGAACCTAGATTGATCTAGTTCAAGACTATAAAGTCAAACTACGAAGTTTTTGAGCATGAACGTAGGCAAGGCCATCAATGATGAGCCCCCAAGACTTAGGTCCACTCCCATAGGGTTTGTCAAAATGGTTCTCATTATTCATAAGTAATAGTTCCAGTCCCATATGTATGGCATGAAGTTATGTTGTTCTTATGTATTTTATAAATTAGGTAAAACTAAACCTTTGAGGCTCTTTTTATACCCTTACTATGATGAACTTGTTATAATAACTAAGAGGGGGGGGGAGGGGGGGTGAATCAGTGGCCTCAAAAATATTCCAATAACTTAAACAAAAAACTTACTACCATAATATTAAGCCTCTAGTTATCTTCAGTCCTACAAGATGAATGCCTTTAAACAACCTTAACAAATAAACACTGCTCAGAGTTCACTGTTAAACCTTATTCTTACTGTTTACTGATTAGCAGTCTTTCATTTACTGAAAAATAGTAAATTTCTTAGTGTATACCGATCAATCTAGAATTAGTTATGTGTAATGCAAAACACTAAAGTAATGACTCATAAACACATTGACACGTGGATTTTTAACGTGGAAACCCTGTTAAGGGAAAAACCACTCGGTACCGATAACCCAAAATTTTCACTCTTCTAAAGTGAGCTCGGTGAAGAGCCAACCTTGTTAAAGGTTATAAACACACTATTAGATATGACCTTGTTAGAGGATTTAAATAGAATAGTTTGTCACTTGATATCTTGCATCTCTATGCTACCTTCTATGACCAAACCCAGTGTATTTTTTCAAATGGTATCTGGCATCTCATGCTATCTTCATGATCAAAATTTTTGTTACTCCTTGGGATGTATCTCAATATAGAAAGGATTGTTAAGTCCTACTCAGTTAAGAGATTTTCTGAATCAATGGTTAAACTGAAATAGTAAATGATCTGTTCACATATACAACTATGGACTTGTAGATTTTTAGATCTATTGTAAGCTCGTATTACCTTTCTGATCAATGTATCTTTTCAATACCTTTTCTCCACTTCTTTCTTCTCAGTGATGTTGTGCTTCTCTATTGCTTGATGTCCGCAAAAATATTTAGCTCTTTCCTTAGCTTGATTGATCAGGACTGTATGAATTTTTTCTTCATCAGTTTCTCTCCAGCATCCTCTTCTTCTATTCACTCCCCTAATTCAAAATGAATTAGATTGTCTCTTTATAGACATGATATCACCATTTCTCAGTTCTTGACTTTCTTATTCTTGGCGTGATCTACAATGTTAGTCAATCTTGTTTTAACACTTTTACTCCTGTTTTATCTCGTAGATATATTCTTGCCAACTATAATAAAACTGCTTTAAATCTTTCACTTATCTCTAGCTTTAACTTATCGATGAATACAATGTTAACAACCAGTTAACTCTATCTTTAGCTCTTGCCAGCTAAGTGTTTTTTCATTTCTAAATTTCAGTTCTTTTTGGTGTTCAACTCTTTGATATCTTTGGTCAACACTTTAGTTCTCCTCGGGCATCTCCGTCAGGGTTGTTAGTTGGGGTTGTCCGTCTGTTGGGCATCACTATGAAGTTTAGCTCATCGGTAATGTTTGTGATTCTTCTCGTTGGTAATGCTTGTCAAATTTATTGCTTTGGCAACACTGTGACTTTACTCTAGGGTTTCTCTATCCATTGGGGTGCACTACCCGTCGGTGTTTGTAGTCACTTAGTGAGTACTAATTTTTTATGCATTACAAAAAACATAATATTTACCTCTTTGATTCTCTAAAGTCTTTTACACTTTGTATATAACCAATCATATTTATCAAGTTGACATCAATGAAAATACAATCCATTAACTGATTTAATGTCTTGCATTATCTTTTTGCATTTCGGTGATCAACTTAACATCTTCAAACATTCAATTAGTTATGGTTCATCAATCTCTCCCTTTGGCATTGATGGAAACACGCTACATTATCACACCATATTATTACTAATACAATATGAAATATATCAATTCAAGTTCATCAATCTCTCCCAAATATTTTGTTCTATAACCAATACAAATGTCTGGCTCTTGGTAAGCTCATATAGCTTAGATTTTTTTCTTGCAGAGTGTCTTCTTCAATCTTTAATCTGTTTACTAGATAGATGTATCAGCTTCTGATTCTTTTTCTGATATGTGCTCTACCTTGACTATTCCTCTCCTTGATCATCTCTTTTTCCTTTGACAACAATCTCTCCTTTAGTATGTATTCTCTTCCTCATGTTACTTTTCTCCCTTTGATGGATATTTCATATGTAATCTCTCCCTTTGGATATTCTGGATATTCTCTCCCTTTGGATAATGATAATCTCTCCCTTCGAATCTCTCTCCCTGATAATGATATAATCTCTCCCTTTGACAACAATGCCAAAGTAAACTTTTTATTATACCAAAGTTATATCCTTTCACATTTTTATAATATACTCCTTGAATTTCCCTATCCATCAGCATTACAGTGACTCTGGTGTTTTGTGTAGGTATGTACCTTGCTGTGTACTGATGTATCTTTACATTTCATTTCTTTCTTGCATCAACATGAATGATCTTCTGATTATGTGTGGGCTGATGCAGCCGCCTATTCATCTTACTGACCAATAGACAAGGGTTAGACCCCTAGTCTCTGTCTCAGGCACTCAAATGTATCTTTCAGCAATGACTTGGTAAATATTTTAGCTAATTGTTCCTTGGATTGAACATATTCTAGTATCACTTCTTTTTCTTGCACTTGTTCTCTTAAGTAATGATAATTGATAGTAATATGCTTAGTCTTAGCATGCATGACTAGATTCTTTGATATGTTTATTGTACTGGTATTATCACAACAGATAATCACTGGTTCAAGAATCTTCATATGTATACCTTCCAATAATTATTTGATCCATGCAATATTAGAATAGTTTGCAGCAGCAGCTACATATTTTGCTTCTGCAGTAGACTGTGAGATGCATCCTTGCTTCTTGTTGATCCATGTGCCAAGTCTGTCACCCATTAAGAATGCTCCTCCAGTTGTGCTCTTTCAATCATCTATGTTTCCAACCCAATCAGCATCTGTATAGACTTGAATCTCAAATTTTCCTTCTCTTTTATACCATAAGCCATATTCCTCCGCGTGCTTTAGATATCTCAAAATTCTCTTGATAGTAGTCATGTGTGATTCTTTGGGATTAGCAGAGAATCTTGCAACTATTCCAACTGCATGTGCTATATTTGGTCTGGTATGAACAATATACATTAGTTTTCCAATCATTGATCTATACAAGGTCTGATTTACCTCATTTTATTTGTCTTCTTTTGTTTGCTTACATCTGATTTCCATAGGTGTTCCAACTAGTTTTTAATCTTCCATCTTGAATATCTTCAAAACTTCATTGATGTATTTGGACTGAGTGATATATATTCCTGAATCTTGTTGAAGAATCTGTAGACCAAGAAAGAATTTGATCTTTCCAAACATAGAAATTTCAAACTCTTTTCTCATTTCATTAGCAAATGATTTACATAACATTTCATTATCCCCAAATATGATATCATCCACAAATATTTCAGCAATTAGAATATTACCATCGGTATCTTCCTTTAAGTATAGATTGTTGTTTTCACTTCTTCTTACAAATTCAATGCTTATGATATAGGAGTGAAGTCTTTCATACTAGGATCTAGGTGCTTGTTTCAATCCATACAAGGCTTTATGTAGTCTACATACCATGTTTCTCTTTTCTAGATGAACAAACCCTTCTGGTTGTAAAATGTATACTTCTTCTTCCAGTAGTCCATTTAGGAATGCATATTTGACATCCATCTGGTATACCTTGAATCTTTTGAATGTAGCATAAGCAAGTAAGATTCTTACTCCTTCTAGTCTAGAAATGGGTGAAAATGTTTCACCATAATCAATACCTTCCTCTTGTGCATACCCCTTGCATACTAATCTTTCTTTATTCCTTGTGACTTCTCCATTCCCATTCAACTTTTTTCGAAATATCCATTTGGTACTGATGACATTCTTGTCATCAGGTCTCAGTACTAATGTCCATGTACTGTTCTTCTCAATATTTTCTATTTCTTCATTCATAGCACTACCCATTCTTCATTTTCAAGTGCAGTATTAACAGATTTAGGCTCAAAATCACAAAGTAAACATCTAGTGTTTAGTGACTTACTTCTTGTTCTCATTCTAGCCTTCTTGTCTCCTATGATTTGATTCTATTGATGATGTCTTCTAACATACTTGGAAAGTTTTAGTTCATCTCTCTATCCATCATTCTGATCATTATCTTGACCTTCATTCTGATCTCCATCTCTCGGAACATCATCTTGAGTATTTTCCTGATTTATGGTAATTACAGCCTGATGCTCGAGTGCAATGTTCTATTTCTCAGGAGCGATACACTATTGCTTGGGTAGAGTGTCAGGTTCTTCAGTGTAAACAAACCTGTTGTAGTCTTTTGGTTCTTTTCTTCTTTCCTTATCATTCTTTTCTGCAAATTCATCTATTCTTTCATTTGCACTTTCAATGATCTTGTTAGAGGACTTGTTAAGACATTTATAAGCCTTGCTTTTGGAGGAATACCATAGAAAGATACCTTCTTCACTTTTGGATTCAAGCTTTCCATTTTTTTCATCTTTCAAAATATAACATTGACTACCAAAAATTTTGAAGTAACTTACATTGGGTGTATAACCATACCACAGCTCATAGGGCAGCTTCTTTGTGTCCTTTTTCAATTGTACTCTATTCAATGTGTAGACAGTAGTACTGACAACTTCCCTCCAAAAATTTTGAGTGATGCTTTTCTCAATCATCAATGTTCTTGCACAATCAACAATGGATTTGTTTCTTCTTTCTATAATTCCATTTTGCTGTGGTGTTCTTGGTGCAAAAACCTACCTTTTAATTCCATGCTCATTATAGAAGTTAGTGAATTCATCTAAAATAAATTCCCCTCCTCTATCTGATCTTAAGCATTTCAATTCCTTACCACTTTGTTTTTCCACCATAGCCTTATACAATTTAAACATCTTGACTGCTTCTAATTTATCTTTTAAGAACATAATTGTCATCATTCTAGAAAAATCATCTACAAAGAGAATGAAATACCTATCTCCATAGTAACTCTTTGTCCTCATAGGTCCACATAGGTCCAAATAAATTAATATGGATTAATTCTAGAATTGCATTAGATGTATGGGCTTTACTCTTGAAACTAGACTTTGTCATTTTACCTTTTTGACAATCCTTACACATTATATGTTCAAGATTTGACATGCTCGGTAAGCCTCTTACTCTTCTTTTATTGCTTATCTTTATCATGTTGTCAAAATTCACATTGCAGTCTTTTATGCCACAACCATATGTCCTTGTTTCTAGCCATTAAAAAAGTGGTGTTAATGTTATCAAGATAGAAAATGTTACCTTTTGTCTGTTCACTAGTTTTGATCAACCTTCCTGATTCATTGAAGATCTTTTCCTTCTTATTTTCAAATGCTACTCGGTGACCTATGTTATTTAGCTATGAATCACTCAATAGATTATAATTAAGTCCTTTTACCCAGTATGCATTTTCACATTTGATTAGGTTATTCAACATTATGGTTCTTTTACCTTCAACTAGACAAGGTGTGTCATTACCCATTCTTACTGATCCACCATTATAGTATTCAAAAGTTTAAAACTTTTGTTTATCACCAGTCATGTGGTGAGTGCTGTAACACCCCAAAATTGGCACCTAATAATCAATCAATTTTGGTGCATTTTCTTATCTTCGAAGTCCTATTTTACTAGGCAAATTCTTCTCCTAATTGACTTTAATCGACTGAGTTTCAAATGCAGAAAACCCACATTTGCATAAATCTGACATTACAATTTAATTCCTAAATCTTAAATGATTATTAGCTAAAACCCCTATGATTAACTGATTTAATCCTAAAGTCCTAAAGTACTTTTAATTAAATCAAATACACCCTCTTTGGCTAATATA
>MU228511.1:1324900-1366957 GCA_018584345.1 Thuja plicata
CATAATTAATCTTAAACAATTAATTACCTTTCCTTTGTCGACACATGAGGAAGGAACCCCCTCATGCCCCCCACTGACATCAGCTAAGACCTGCAAGAGTACAATAAGATGACAATATATTAGTAAATGTATGAATTTATTGCTCTAATTGATAGATATTTCAGCATGTACACCAAATGATATAAAAAAAACTAATGGGTACATAATTTATAATATACCATATAGGTTTCAAGGCCAAATGAAATGGTCGAAAGTGTGGAGTCATCCACCTGCCTCAACTCCTCCTCTGTCATCGACTGAATATAAATGGAACAAATATATATACATAAGTGCATGCAGTCATTAAAACTAATCTAAATAAATAAATTATTTTTAAATTGAATAAGTCATGTGACAAATTTATTTATAATGTTTACTCTTACCATATCAATAGGACTCCATGGCTCTGCGTACCCCTCCTTAGCACTCTCATGAGATGTAGATGCTCCATGAGGTGTTGCAGCCTCTGTAGCTGCATCTCCTGTGTCCTCCTCATCAATAACATATTGATATGTATCAGCATCAGTAAGCAGTCCGAAGCACAAATTATTGTACATAATGCAAGTATGGGGCATGCATACATGTGAACTACTGCTAGATGTCGATGCACTAGCATCATCCACACCAGGAGGCAACAATGACATGGTCTGTGTGATCAATTGATCACTTAGCATGTGAATGGACCTAATACTCTATGAGGTAGCCTCTGCAATGATATCGGGATGCTGCACTGGAGGAGGGGGTGCGACATCAGTGGGTGGGACAAAGGTAGTGGCCTTTTTGTGCTAGGCAAATGGCCTAGTCTAAGGAGCTCCTCCGCCTATGCCCATGTTGGGCCTCATGCTCCAATAATTAACATTGTGGCCAAGCACAAACTCAGCATACAGTTTTTTTATGAAATAGAAAGGGAGCTCCAAATTGCTATGGGGTGGTTTATCAAAAACCATCCACCAATGATCCCAAAAGTGTGTGCGCATTGCTTCATTTGTGCACCATTTTATTGATAATTTTGGCTTTTTGGGGTCAACTTTTAATCCAGTTTTAGGATTAAGAAAAAGGGAGGCTATATCTTCCTTAGTTATATTAAGGGCATCAATCCCATCGTGGTCAAGCCTGTCATCAAATTAGGTGTGTATATCATCACGCCAATGAAGAGTAGCATTATGTTGCTGCGTAAGGGTGTCAATGTTTTCAACAATGGTATTTAGGGTGGCAAGCATAAGAGCTAATGTAGGTATATTCTTATACGTGATTTTGAAGCCTCGTATAGTGTTCAAATTCTCTTGTATCAAATCCTCTAAAGATTGAGGGTTTTGAAGCGGTTCTGGATTGTTTTGTTGATCATTATTTGGCGAGGGAGGGTTATTATCTTCATTGTTGTCAGCCATGCCTGATTAAATAATATACAAATATAAATTTCAAATCAATTTCATATATTATTAAAAAAATCAATACAAAACCCCATTTTAACCAAAAAAATTACATTTAACATGAAAATGAAAAAAATTAATCCAGATATAGAAAGAGTTTACTTACCGGATAAACTGTAGAGTCAAATTTATTGTCAAAGCAATCAGGTACCCGAAAAAATTATGTATAGGATATTTCTATCCATTTTCCAAACCCAAAAGTATGAGTGAAATGAGGAAAGCAGCTCGCGGGTTTTGATTTATGCCACAGGTTTTGGGTACCCAAAAATATCATGTACCCAAAAAAATCATGTACCCGATTAGGCTTGTGCTTTGGTGTCAGGTTTTCCCAGGTGTACTAACACCCATGCCTACTAAAAGGTCAGCAAACATTTTCATGCGCTTTTGGACGAGTTAAAAGTGGATTTTTTCACATCACCACTTTTTGGCCCCCCATGATCTTGCACATACCCTATATATATTAATAGATGATTAATATATATATTTTTTTTTAAATGAATATTTCGTCGCTATTTTGACAGCCATCAAAAGGATCAACACAATTTTCTTCGAATGGAATGCCACAGTCTCAACGCATTCTGAAGTCTCTATTTCGATGGAAATCAAAATAATCAACGAATTGCTTCAACAAGAATGTCACAGTCTCAATGCATTCTGAAGTTGCTATTTCGACGAAAATCAAAATGATCAACGAAATGCTTCAACTAGAATGCCATAGTCTCAACGCATAATTAAGTCGATAGTTTGACAACAATCAAAACGATCAATGAACAACTTCAACCGGAATGCCATAGACTCAACACATTATGAATTTGATAGTTCAACGAAAATCAAAATGATCAATGAATCATTTTGACCAGAATGCCACAGTCTCAACGCATTATGAAGTCGATATTTGACGGTAATCAAAATGATCAATGGACTACTTCGACCAGAATGCCATAGTATCAACGCATTATGAAATTGATCATTCAACCACGACTACTGTTGATAATTTTAGACAACCTTTTTTTGGTCGCTTAATCGATGAAAAACTCCGATGACAATAGTGGTCGTTTGGTCGACCAACCTGCATTGAAAAATTGACTAACTCCCATCAAAAATATGGCAAAATTTTACTAGTGCTCTACTTGTCCTCAATCTGTAGTTGAAAACCATATGACCATAGTTGTGACAATGTGAATAAGTAACATCCCACTGGTTCCTATTCAGATAAGGTATTTTCTAGTCAATTTGTGACCATTGATTGTTCATCCTTGTCCTACACTCATTAGCTCTATGACCATATTTATTGCAATTGCAACAATAACCATGTGAAAATTACTTGGTCTAGCATTAGATCTAATACTTGGAACACTAGATCTGATATTTTTCTTATATACATTAACAGTATGTCCAACCTTATGACAATTGAAACAAACTGGTTTATAAGATCTCTTACCGATTTTGTTTGATTCACCTTAGGTGCGTACTTTACATCTTGATTGGTCTTTTTGGTACCTAAAGATTCACCAACCTCATAACTAGTGTAACCTAAACCATGACTCTCTCCATACATCCTCTAATTTTCGAGTTGTTCATCAAGTTTTGCAGACCTTTCATTAAATTTCTTGAGTAAATCATTTGCAACCTTCAACTCACCTTTCAGTTGCTCATTTTCTTTTCTCAAACTTTCTTTCTTCCTTAGGGATTCTTGATTCTCTTCATTTGTCTCATGTAGATGTGCATGCAATGTACCAACTTCTTATTCATATTTGAAGAGCTCATCCACCTTATCTTTTAGGGATTTATCTTTGGCTTTTAGAGCTTCCTTTGCAATTTTCCTTGCTTCTTCTGCTGCCTTCCTTGCTTTCATTTCTTCACCCATTCTGATTTACAAAGCTTCTAACTCTCTTTTGATGTTATTCTTGTCTTTATGTAGTTGCTCATTCTCCTCAGACAATTCTTCCAAAGCTGCTTCAGATTCCTCAGATCCACTTTGTTCAGGCAGTTGTTCAAGTTTCTCAACAAGTTCATGTCTCTTTTCTCTTGACTACATGAGTTGTTCTTTCAGCCTTTCAATAAATTTCTTGGCATTTGCAAGTTGCTTGTCAAGTTGCCTTTGATTTCTTAAACCATCCATATCTGTCTTAAGGATCCACCCCAAGATGTTAGGCTTTTTCAAGGGAACCATAATCTAATACCAATTGTTAGTCTTATAAGGCTCTGTGAGGGGGGTTGACGGGATGAACCGGTGCAACCACCGATCTACACAATATTTATATAAACTTCCAAATAAACAAACATGCAAAGGTAAATGTAACATAGAAGAAAAGTAAAACATGCATCCACAAATGTAACACAAGGACACCAATATTTTGCGTGGAAACCCTTGTTAGAGGAAAAAACCACGGTGGGAATTAGTACCCACAAATCTCACTACTGCAGCAATAATATATGCCTTGTTAGGACCATTACATCACCCTATTAAGGGTATACCTGGTTAAGAATATCTATAACCTAGTTAAAGGTTATTACAATAGTCTTGTTAAGAACTACTTGGTTAAGAGATTTAAAACTCCTTATGAGAGTTACCTTGTTAAAGGATTTAGTCTTCAGACCTGTTAGGATCCTGCATACCCTATTAGAAGTAACCTTGTTAAAGGATTTTGATCGTAAGCCTATTAGAACTTACGTTGAGTAGAAAACTCAAAGAATGACTTGATGATGGTACCTTGTGTCAGGATAGATCCTCTTCTGTACTACTCATTATGATGTTCTGATCACTCTAACACCTCTAACATAGTTCTGCACTTCACCTTCAATAATCAAAATCACCGCATCACAAAACTAACCATCATAACTTGAGGATTTTACATCCTTATATATACTTTTTCAAGTTTATCATAAACCCTAAAATGTATTACAAGTTGGCTCCAAAAATCCATTCAAATTGCATAAGCAATCGTGCCAACATAGGAAATTGAAATGTTCAATGTCGGCCCTCAATAATACAATTCAAAAATAAATTGAACATTGACGAATAATTGACCGCTACCTCGATTTAACCAATTTGACTAGACTGGTTAACTTTCCTTGCCGATATCACTAGTGTTTGCCTCAAATCTCTACTTGTATGTTGAATCTGCTTAAGCGATCATAGATGTAGGTAAACATGACTCTATGGATACTTCTCGACCGATCACACCATCTGAATCCTTAAGACTATCATCATGCATCAAATTTATCAATACTGTCTGTATTATCACTGATACACTGGGTACTTAGAAAAATCCTTGTAAAATCAACTTCATCACTGGTATATCATATCTGACCTCTGAAATAGACTTGTTGCTAGCAATGACAACAATACAACATCCACTACATATACAACATCCACTACACGATCATCTTCATCATATGCCAACACTCCCTCTATCCATATTACTCCATTACACCCTCTATATCTATATTTATCTCCCTCTTATTCAATCCATATCTCTCTCTATCTTTTTCTATAATAGTTTTGTCTTTCATCTATCTGTTTATTCTTAACCCCCACAACCCTCCCCTCCTCTCTAAGGGCAAGTCCCCATGCAACTACTAAGCTTATTTTGGCTAGCAGAACATTTTTTGCAGCAATTTGTGGAGCTCGCAGCCCCATAGAAACAAAATTTGTTGCTTATTTTTAAGCATTACTTTTAAATGAAAGTTTGAATAATTTTTGTTGCAAAAATTTTTTAAGCAACTTTATTTTTTTTCGTGGGATTTATTTGGATTTTGTGGGAATAAAATGTGCAAACTTTGACAAGTGGCATGAATTTCTTCTTCTTTGGTGAGGCAATTTCCAGTCCCACCCCATTTTCACTTGCTCAAAGAGGCCTAAAAATAAGGGGCTCTTGTTTTGCCGGAAAAGATTCCTAAAAAAATAGAACTGTACCCTATGTAAGCTGTGGGAAAAAAGAGGGGCTAAAAATAAGCAACAACTGCTTATTGAAAAAGCGACACATGTCTTCACCATTTTTTTCCAATCTCCTTTTTATTTGCCTACAATTTTATTTTCAAATTTATTTACAACAAAAATGACTAAATTATGATTTAATAATAATATTTAAGAATCCTAAAATTAAGTAGCAAATATTACCATCTATGAACCACCAACTCCATAAATTATGTTTTTATTTTTTATTTTTTTTCTGAAAAAGCAATGTATAATTTATTTTAGATTCGTTTTCATATTTCTTACTTATTTGACACTTAAATAAAAAGGCTTTTTATTCTCAAAATACGTTTTTCCTATTCGAACCTTCTTATCAGCTGGCAGATTTTAGATTTGTTTTCATATTGCTTACTTATTTTCGTTGACACCTTAAATAGAAAGGCTTTTTATTCTCAAAATAAATAAAAAATTGCTTTAAAACAGATATTCCAACCTTTCTTTTCAGCTTTTTTTCGCTTTTCTCCAAAACTGAATACACAGTATATTTTTAATATAAATTTGGAGATTCTGATGCACAATCTGAATTTCCGAGAACGGTCAAACAGGCCATAAAATTCCAGGCCTGCACAGTACAATTTCGCATATGTGAGGCAAGTCAGAATCTGAAACAGGCAGACCAGAATTCGTACTTGTATAACTGTTTGCTCTCGATTTCCGATATCCACAATGAGGATGTGTTCAGCATGCCGCAGTCACCACACAATTTACTTGATGTTTGCCGTCTACATGTTCTCTATCTCTCTCTCAGGTTTGAAATATTCCATTTAAAGCTTAAATTGCCGTAACAAAGTACTTTACCTTAAAGTCTGCAAATGCATGGCCTGATTTGCAAAATTTTGTATGAATAGATGCAGGTCTTTCAAGATCGAAAATTTCACTCTGAAGTAGTTCCATTTAAAGCTTAAATTGCTCTAACAAAGTATTTTACCTTAAAGTTAAGAAATCCTTGCAAAATTTTGTATGAATAGATGCAGGTCTTTCAAGAACGAAAATTTCACTCTGAAGTAGTTCCATTTAAAGCTTAAATTACTCTAGCAAAGTATTTTACCTTAAAGTCTGGAAATCCATGGTCTGATTTGCAAGATTTCGAATGAATAGATGCAGGTCTTTCAAGAACGAGCATTTCACTCTGAATTAGTTCTATTTAAAGTTTAAATTGCTCTAACAAAATATTTTTACCTTAAAATCTGGAAATCCTTGAAAAATTTGTATGAATAGATGCATGTCTTTCCAGCACGAAAATTTTAATCTGAACTAGTTTCATTTAAAGCTTAAAATTCTCTAACAAAGTATTTTACCTCAAAGTCTGGAAATCCATGGCCTGATTTGTAAACTTTTGTATGAATAGATGCAGGTCTTTCAAAGACGAGAATTTCGCTCTGAACTAGTTCCATTTAAAGCTTATTTTGCTCTAACAAAGTATTTTACTAAAGTCGGGAAACCCATGGCCTGATTTGCAAAATTTTGTATGAACAGATGCGGGTCGTATAACAACGAAAATTTCACACTCCGTCGGATCATCGAATCTCACGAACAACAATCTGAATTCAAGCTATGAAAACCGTAGTCTGTTGGATGTCGGTAGGTCGAATCCCGGGAACGCCTTATTTGCACCTCATTTCAAAAACCTTAATAGCGTTAAACTTGACTGTGATATTGACCAAATGTGCAGCTACCAAAGAGCGGACAGGGGACGCATGCGCGAACGAAGACATAGTGGTGTCTGAAGGAGCCACCACTTCGATGCCGAACGGCATTCCAACATACACTGTACAGATCATGAATGTGTGCGTGACAGGCTGCCCAATCGGAGAGATCCACCTCACATGTGAATGGTTCAGCACAGCACGACTCATAAATCCCAAAATATTCAAGCGTTTGAAATACAACGACTGCCTGGTCAACGATGGGAAGCCGCTGAAGGCAGGAAGCTCCATATCCTTCCAGTATGCCAACACTTTTCAATATCCCTTAGCTGTCTCTTCTGTTAAATGTCTCTCTCTCTAGAAACTGGAAACCATTTCCAATTTTGTACGGCCTTGTAACGGTTAAATGTGCAGCCTTATTAGTACAGATTCCATCGTCTAAAAATCTGTGTAATTAGTTCCTATTGTTTGGGCTAGGAAGTGGGAAATGTTCAAAGCAGGCATTTCCTGCTGTTTCAGAGCTCTTTATATTTGCATATTTTATTTATTAATATGATTGTAACGGAGGCTCAATTTTTTTTAAAATAAGTCTAGATTTAATCTGCATAAGTTTTCCTGTGTATATTGTGTTTACAAGAAGGCTTGGAATTTGACGGTCACCGCTATCTGTTATATGCAAATTTATGACAGATTGATCTTTTGAATGAGTTTCATTTCAGATTTTATGAATTATAAGAAAAATATTTAATTTATATAAAACATTTTACAAAAATCATCAAGGAAAAACAAAACAAAGGCCTGAAGAGGAAGCCAAACGAAACCACAAAGCAAGTTTTTCAGGCTTTCAACGTTCCCGATTTTCTGCGCCAGAATTATGATATTGGGGGGTTTGATTTACGATATTGAACTGTTTGATTTATGGTATGTAAGGTTTTTCTTTTCTTTTGATTTTAAGAATCACCACTGAGAGTTGAGATATATGCTTTGATATAAGTAAGGTTATTGTTTCCTTTTGCTTTTGATTTACATTGGTAGCCTTTAATAATCAAAATCAATGCGCCATCTAAAAGTTCTTACCCACTAAAAACATGTGATTGGCGAAGACAACAGAAGATTCATTCTCTTTCCATCATTCTTTTTGAAACAATGTTGCATGTTTCAGGGAATGAAGGGCATAAGTGATTTTATTTATGTTCAATGTAATTTGTATTTATTGACCATCAAATGAATTAATTCTAATCCATAGGGGTGGACATATACCAGTAATCAGAGTAATATTTCTGTAGTTGAATCACTTTCATAGGAAAGTCTTTTTTTCATACAAATCATTGTCTTGATTGTACATCAACAAACTAGGGCTCCCTTAGATTTTAGTTAAATGACCATGAAAGGGAAAAGTTACTAGTGATATCATGCTTAAAAAAGAGAATTTATAGTAGTAGTAACAATTTTCTGATTTTCTGTTCACATATAATGGTAGGAAGGAAAGGCCAAAGCAAGATGTAAGTCTATTCACTATAGATTAGGGATATTCATTGTTAAAATCTTAAATGTAATCTTTATAGCTTAAATAAATTGTGTTCAATATGATACTTAATTTTAATGAAATGAAGGATAAGTTTTTATTTATTTGAAACAACTTCAAAATAAGTCAGTCTTGATTTATATAGATTTTTTTAAAAATATTATTAAATATAATAAAATTGTGTTTTAGATTTAGAAAGTGTGGTTTTAAAACTAATTTAAGATGAAATATTTGAAAAAAGTAGATAAAAAAATAAAAATTACTATGTTTGAAAGTTAATTATTTAAATTTATAATAGAAATAAATCTTTATAATAAAAAAAAAAATTTGAGAGAAAATATTAAAAAAAATTAATAAGTAATATTAAGTTTTGAAGTTGATTTTTAATAATAGAAATAAATCTTTACAACAAAAAAAGAAAGTGGAAAATATAACAAAAAAATAAAATAAAATTTAAGGGTATGATAGAAATTATAATAAAAATTTAATAAGTAATATTAAGTTTTCAAGCTAATTTTTTAATAATAGAAATAAATCTTGTGGAAAATATAACTTTTAATAGAAACAAAACTTTACAACCAAAAAAGAAAGTGGAAAATATAATATAAAAAGCAAATTGGACATGCCCTAAGTATAGCTATTCAACTAGGTTAATAAATAACAAATAGTATTAAATTTTTAATTTGATTTTTCAAAAATTTATAATAGAAACATATCCTAAAAAAGAAACTTAGATTAAGGATTTATAATAGAAATATGTGTTTTTTATAATTATTTGAAAGTATTATAAGTTTTTTCAAAAAAATTAATTTTATATTTATAAATAAAAATTATTTATTATTTTTCATCATTTATAATATTTTTAAATAATATAATTGGTTGTACACTTAAAATATGGTCATATATATTTATAAATGGAAAAATTGTATATGAAGTTTTTTTTTTTTTTAACAAGGGGGTATCCCCACGACCTAGCCCAGCAACACCTGTGCGAGCTAGGGTGAAACTAATCCCCCCTGGGTGAGACCGCGGGCTCAAACTCTAGTCCTACCAGATAAATCCGGAGGTGATTCTTTTATTTTTCTTATTTATTTAGACTTATTTTATATATTTAATTTTCAATAAAAATTTATATATGTAATTGAAACCTAATAACCTAACCCTAAAATTAACTCTAACCATAATTAAACCCTAACTTATCTCTAAACCCTAACCCTATCATAACCTTACCACTAAACCCAACCTAACCTTAACATAACCCATAATTCAACTCTAACCCCATTAATCCTAAATTTATCCTTAAAACATAACTCTATGTGAATCCTAACACTAGTTCTAAATCTAATTAAACCATAACTGAATTGTAATACTAACCCTAACTCTAATTGAACCCTAACCATAACACTATTTTTAACTAAACCCTAACCACAATCCCATGCATTATCTTAGAGTGCTAATCCTATTTTAGGCTTGACCTTGACCCTAACCTAGCTCTAACCTTAATCTAAACCTTGACAATAACCTAACCCAAAACTTAACCCTTACCATAAAAAACTTAGAAAAACTCAAATCCTAATATAACCAAGATAGATCATTCTTGAGGTGTTTATTTTCATAGTTTCTAACTTTAATCATAGCATTAATCTTAACCTAAATCTTAACACTAATCATAATTTTATACTAACTCCAATCCTTATTGAACCCTAACTTAAACCTTGACACTAACACTGATTCTAATTAAAATCCAAACCCTAACCTTAATTAAAACTAACCCTAATTCTAAATATAATTGAACTTTAATCTTTAACTATTTCTATAATTAAACCCTAATCCCAACTCAAATATTTCTTCTTAATGTATGTATGCTAGTATTAGCATAGTTGAGAAACAACAAAATATTTTATATTATTGTCTTAAATTTCATATTTTATTTTAAAATTGTACTTATTATTTTTTAATTTTATATTATCAAATATTTAAACAATTTTATTAAATATATTAATAGTATAAATTAGAATATTGTATTATCTTTACTTGTACCAAATTTTAATAGTTTACTAATGTAAGTGGTCATATGCACTATTTTTAAAAATATAATATGTTAGTTTATACAATCTACAATTTTTATGTAATGTTGGAGGGTTGTTTAAACTTTGCTACAAAAATTGCAAGTTTGAAATTTATGTTTATGATAGAGGGTTGATATATTTATGAGAAAAAAAATGAATTGATTTTAGAGTTTTTAATTTATAATTTTGTAGTTCTTATTAGTTTCCTTTTCATTATGAAAATATATTATCTAATATTCAAAGAAGAAAAAAATAGTGAGTTATGATTGGTTGATTGGTGCAAAACTAATTCACTATTTGTGCACAACCTAATGCAATATGAACTATGCAAATACCATATTTTTAAATGTTGGACACTTGGTCTACATGTTGAATAAATAAATTATCAAAAAGGATAATTAAGTTGTTCATTTTAAATGATAGACTCACATGGATGGATTTTTCATGCTTTGTGTTTGTATAACAGTGCAACAAAATATAAACATCTATTAATATTGTGTTTTAAGTTCTCTATAGAACTATAAATTAGGAATTCAATATTACCTGTCCATTATCTATAAGATATCAAAAATACATAAATATTCCATGACAAAGTTCTTCAAATTCCAAATTTATACAAAACTGATTGAAGAGCAAAATATAATGAATTTATTCTTCAACTTGTTTCTACATAATCCAGTTAGGTTTATCCATTAACATAAAATCATGATTTTTTATCACAAAAGGGCAATTCAACAAAGATTGCTTTATACGTCCATTTAAAATCATGTTTTTTATAACATAATGGTAATTCAATAAAGATTATCTTATCCATCTATGTAAAATCATGTTTTTTAATCACATAAGAGTAATAAATACTACCTTTATCCATCCATGTAAAATAATTCTTTTTTATCCCATAAGAGTAATTGATAAGAATGTCTCTAAATTATTTTATTAAAAATAAAAGTGATTATGATTTAGAAATACTTAATACTTATCTATTAAAACAACTTTCTTATTATTGAGCCCTAAAAAGATGTCTCTATAAAAAAATTTAAAATTTTTCACAAATTAAAATATTCTTTTTGACAATTTATATTTTTCTTCAAAGGTAAAACACAATACATTCAAATAATATAAACTATTATATATAAAAAAGATATGATTGATATTCAATTGAAAAAAGATCCAAAAAATAAGAATATTTGTTCTAAAGAAAAAATATTTTTAAATAAAAAATTCAAGTCTTCCAAAAAGTCATTGGCTTTTAAGACAAATAAATTTGATATAAATCCAATTTTCAAATGTTGGACATATTTGAGGGATTATTTGTTATAAAATTTTAGAACAACTAAAATTAATTAGTGTAATAAATATTTTTTAATTGGATAAAAGTAATAAATGTACAAGGTCAGTCACAAAATAGGCTGAAATAATGCATCACAAAAGTTACAAATATTGGTGCAAAAAGACAACATTAGTAATAAAGTCTCATGATATAGTTATAGCTACAACTACATAAACTCATTAAATCATTTATTTGTGCATCAATAAATAAATGATAGTTTTAAGTCAACTATGTTGGGTGGATATTTTACAACCTACAGTTTTGAATCAATTGCAAAATAGTGATTCCAACTACAGTGTGTGAGACAGTCTCTTATAAATATAAGGGAAGGATCGCTCTATCTATTGTTACTAAAAATACCTAATACATAACTAAGACCTAATATTATGTACACTAACAATGACCAAAAATAAAATTTTAGGGTTTTCAAACTGCATTATGAGTGAGGGAACATACACGTGAAAACACATTGGAGACTTTGAGCTGCAAGTATATTTTATCTTTGTTCTTGAATCCACAAAGGAGTTTCATGGAAAGACTTTGAGCTTTGATGAGCTTCTAAGTTATTGAAAGTTTCTAGTACACTAAAGGTTATTCTTATGCCTCATCTTTTATTTATTGGGATTATTGCTTCAACTAATACTTTGTAGGTGAATTACACCAATGATTAAAGATCATCTCATAAAGGTAACATCTATTCTGAAATAAGAGAATATGATGAATGTTCAACCCCATTTTAGATTAATGTAAATAGAAATAGTTAAGTGTTTAGTTGATTCTAGTAGTAATAAGAAGGGGGGCCTTCCTTTAGAAGTAGGAGAGACTGTGTCTCACACACTATGGCTCGAACCACTATTTTATAATTGATCCCAAAAATTTCAGTTGCAAAATATCCACCCATCAATTTTTGGTGACTCTAATGGGGACAAAATATGCATTCAAGAGCCTCACACTTTTTTTTGAAGTATACCAGTTTCCTATTCATTGTATTTTTATTTATAATTTTATTTTCTTGTACTTTGTTAAGCTTAAACCAAGGACATGTAAATGGCTTCCCAAGGTCATGTTAAGTACATGAAATGTCACCCTAACTCAGGCATTACGGTGCAATGACATCTCATGGAAATAATGGAAACCTTCCTGAGATGTGGGTACCTCTGATTAGGAAGGAATTTCCAGATTTTAGGTTGGTTCCTTTGAAATTTGGTTTATCACCTAAAACTGACTTTCTTCTTGGGAAAAAGGGAAAAATGATAACTTGAAATTGAATGAGACTAAAAGGGGGTGATACACCAAATTGATTTCAGATTAATCAGAAATTGAATAGGTTTGAATCTAACATAGAAAACTAAGATTGAGGGGGGGACTCTCTATTCAACGTATAGGCCGACATAAATCTTTTGTTGGAAGGGTTGCAACTACAAACCATAACTTGTCAACAGACATACATTTTCTGCAAATATGTTATATGAAAATATCCAATAAGGAATTGAAATAATTCACTAACTTTGCTATCAAAATACTTTAACACTGATTGCAGAAATGAAGAATAGGATTGAATAACAATACTTAGAAAACACAATAGATTTGAACACCTGCTTTATTCTTCAAAATCAATAGTTGGATACATATCATGATGCAAAACTATGCCAAGGAATAACAACATTCACTCTAGCACTCTTTTACAACAAAATCTGAACCCCTTAAACATTATCTCAAGCCCAAATATATACATCATAATTTTCCCTTCATCCCTATCTGAAAAATGAATTCCTCTCCCAAAAAAAAATCCTTCAATCAAGGTCTAAACCCTAAATCCTAGGCATAATACATGCCTTGATCTATGCTCAAATTTAAAAATATGACATAAATATGTCAGTCCCATCTGCCACCTCGGTGACACATGTTTTGATCTATTACTTGAGAGGATGAGAATCCTGAGGTAACATTGTCGACCACTGTAGTATTGAAGGCATTAACTGCCTCATGTACATCAGACTTCAAATTTTCATCTTGCTCCATTTATGCTTTGCATTGGTTTTTGAAACCTCTCGAACAGTCGATTAACAAAGATGAAGGGTTTGAAACCCTAGCAGCATGAAAGTAGAGTTCTTGTCAACTTGGCGGTGATCTGGAGCTTTGTTTTTTGTTGATCTGCACTCGGTTTTGTTGAATTCAGGGCACTGGAGTTGGTCTTCCACGAGTCTCGAGTGTAACTTGAGATAATTCATGCTATTCTCCTTCCTTTTACTTTCAAACCACTACTCAGCATCTTGCATTTGTATTCCCACGTTGTTTGTTTTTTATGCTCACAATACTTGTCGAGAACTTCGGGTATCTTTCTTTATTTGTTGCTTTAACTATAGTTTGTTGACACCTATTGAAAGATGAACTATTGGCCCCTTTATTTGAAGTCTCGCCCTCCATTTAACTATCTCTTTGTTGCTTCTTTGTGAACAAACACATTGTTATTTGGAACTTAAGTTGAACTTGGAGATTGTTTCTTTGAATTTTTGTTCAAATTTTGTTTGAATTCTTGCTTTATTTATGTTATCTTGTAAATATTGGGTAGTTTCTTGTAGTACTATTTGTAGCTATTTCTTTTCTTGTTTTGTCAAGGTACTGGCAAGTACATGCATCTTTTTTCTTGAAGACTCGATCTGAACATGAACTCTAACTTATCTCCTTGAATTTGATTAGGAAGGAAATGATGTTTGTGCGGTTTGAGCACGGACTCGTGACACCCACAAACATGACTATATCTAGGAATCACTCAGCCAAAAACTGAAGTGCATCTAAATCTTTACTGTTATATTGGCAGTTCCTTAGATCCACTATTTATATCATCAATATAACAGCATTATTGATCAACAACTCCTTGATCTTCAATTTTTCTCATTTTGATTTAATGTACCCATTGCATTTGCATAACATTTTGATAATAGTATAACAAAATTCACATTCTTTTCCTTTAACTGTTCTCTAAATTTCATTGCATGTAAGATTGTAATATTAGTGAACTATTATTGATCCATCAATCTTTATAGCTAACTATTATGAATTACATGAAACTCTCTTTCTGCATTTGATACTTTGTTTATGAATCCATAGCATTCCTTTTGAAATAATATTTCTTGTGAAGTTTGAGCATGGGCTCATGACACTCACTGCATTTTCCTTTATTACACTGTTTTGGTGAATTCCTTTTGCACTTTGAATGAACTTATGTTTCTCCGGTTCAATAATAACACCTAGAAGCTCAAATATTAGTAGACATGATCAATTTGACATCACTTATGCCTGATCATCATGTGTCATGAATAAATATTCATGCATGACTGCTGTTTGGTTGATTGTGTTTATTAACCTAGATATTTTCCTTACTTTTATGAAAAAAATCTTCTAAAGCTACCAAGAACTAAGTCCCTTTAATTCAGATCTCTAGTTTGTAAAATAGACATTTTTACATAATGCAGGAAGATAACCATATCTAGTAAAAGGTTTCATAGATGATATATGTATCTTTAATACTGCTATGATGTTAGTGCAAAACTTCATCTTATCCTTACATTGATGTTTTCAGTAAGAATATGCAAGATAGAAAGTGTGATACTATCTGAGTTTAGGATTTCCAGCATTGCTTAGGTCCAATAATTGGATCTAACCCATTTTATCTTACTCATGCAGGACACAAGACTGAAGATGCAGGACACTAAAACTAGATGCAAGAAGACATCAGCAAATAAAGACTCTAGACTCAAAGGAAATGCCCAGTTCTCTTACTCTCTCATACCTCACCATGATTTCTCTCTTGTATATGTCTATGGTATGTTATGACAGAAAAAATGTGTAAAATGGCATTCTCCTTTACATTCAGTTGAAATGTACAGTTGTAATGATCTTTGTATAATATAACTGTAAAATGATCAATACTAAAGCACTTTTAATTTGATAACATGAATGCAAGGATACATTTATACTACATTTTGTATTTTTAGTATAGCAGTGTTAGAGAGAGTGTACCTTGTATTCAATCTTTTAATGTTTCTGGTTATGTTCATGCATACACAAAAAAATAGGGTAATAATTCTGTTAACTTTTGCTGGATCGTTGCCTTCTTGACATGAAACTATGAACCTTATTCCTTGAGCAATGGAGTCTAAACCTGGAATATACCATATGCAACCTTTACTAAAATGAAAATGCACCTAAACTAAAGACTCATGCAATAAAACAACTAACTTTGTGCCTGAGGGCATTTTATTGAAACTGAAACCTGTTGCTTGACAACACTTTATTGAAATGAAACTTATGATTGAGAAAGAATTAATCCTCAAAGCAAAGCTTGAGGAAAATTCTTATTGACCAGGATAGGTAGGATCTCTCCATCTATAGTTGATAGAATTGTTCTATTTACACTCAGTGATGACAAATGAGCCTATCCAAAAGTTATCAAACTTATTATGCTGCCCTGGTCTACTTTTTAATACATCCCATTTAAGAACTAGATCATCCTCCTTGAATTCTCTAGGTGTAGCCTTTCTATCAAAACACCTTTTAGTTTGAAAATACCTTAGCTCCATGTTTTTTAATGCTCTGCTCCTTTCCTCTTCTAGCTGTAATAGCTCAGCAAACCTTAGCTTAAGAGAGAAATCATCTTCAAACAACATCATTTGATCAACTAGCTATAGGGATGGAAACTCAATTTAAATTGTTAACCTAGCCTACCTACCATAAACAAGTACATACCTGGTGATTTACCTTTGATTTGTTTAGGTGTAATCCTATCCAACCATAGAGTTTCCTTGAGCTTGGAATGCCAATCTCTTTTGTTTTCTTGTAAAGTCCTCTTGATAATCCTTATTAGATTATTATTGGTAGACTCGGCAAGTCCATTACCCTGAGGGTAATATTTAGATGATGTATTCAAATAGATACCATTTTTACAGCCCATTTTGTTATCCTAGAACCAACAAAATCCAATGCATTATCTGAAAGGATTGATTGAGGAACTCCAAACCTGGTTATAATGTCTTCATAGAAGTTAAGAACAAAAAATTCAGTTGATTCCTTTAATGCAATAGCCTCAGTCCACCTTGTAAAGTAGTCTTGAGCAGTCAAAATCCATTTGTGACCTGCACTGGAATTAGGATGAATGGGACCTATGAAATCTACTCCCCACTTGATGAATGGTTGTTCCACAATAATAGGCTTTAATGGCAATGTTGCTAGCCTTTGTTTGCCTACAAAAAGAGCACATTTCTAGCATTTTCTTGCCCAAGCATGGGAATATTTAAACAAATCACGCCAGTAATAGCCTGCTCTCAAGATCTTCCAAGTTGTAGTCTTAGGGTTAAAGTGCCCTCCACATGATCCATCATGAAACTCAGATAATATTTGTTTTGATCAGCAACATCAATACATTTCAGAAGCATTCCAGAAAAATCTTTCCTATAAAGCATTCCATTAATTAAAACATAGGGAACATATTATAATCTGAGATACCTCCTCTTGGCCTTATCAAGATCAGGTGGACATTGTCCAGTTTGTAAAAATCTACTCATATATGTCAACCAAGTTGTTGGTTGGTCATTAGGTACGGGATTATCTTGAAGTAAGACAACCTCCTCTTTTATTTCAGCTTCTCCTTCCTTTTTTTCCTTTTGTGCACACAAGCCCTTGCCTCTAACAAGCTTAGTTATATGGATATGCACATCATATTTCATAACTCTGGTGATCCATCCTGCTCTTTTATCATTCAAATCTTTGTTTAACAAGAACTCTTTTATGCTAGGATGAGCTACCATCAAATGAACTTTATTTCTTGCAATCAAATGTTTAAACTTTTTCAAAGATTTGATAATAGAAAGCACATATTTTTCAACAAAACTGTACCTTTGTTCGTAGTCATCCATCCCTTTACTAAAAAAGGCCACTAGCTGTTCCAAATTGTCATCATTCTTCTGCACTAATATAGATGAAACAATGTCATATCCTCCATAAACATATAAAATGAAATATTTTGCAAAATTAGGGTTAGCTAATGTAGGAGCTGGTGATAGGGCTTGTTTAATTTGTTCAAAACTTGATTTTCCCTCTTTAGTCAAGCTGAAAGGCACATTTTTCTTCAGCATTGTAGTTAAGGGCTTTAACCGATTGGCAATGTTTGGGATGAAGCGTCTAACAAAGTTAATTCTACCAATAAAGCTTTGCAATCCTTCTTTTGATTTGGCATAGATAAATCAAGAATTGCATGGATTCTTTCAGGATCTATTATTGTACCTTCTTTTGAAACTTGATATCCTAAAATTTTACCCTCGTGGACTGCAAAAACTAATTTTTTAGGGTTGAGAGAGATTCCAAACTCCCTACATCTCTGAAGCACCTGCCTTGAATGACCTATATGTTGATCTGCAATCTTGTTGTAAATGGTGACATCATCCAGATAAACTAAGACAAATTTATACATCAAATTTTTAAAAGCCATGTCCATAGCTTTCTGAAATGTAGCACTTGCATTTGATTTACCATATGACATTCTTTTGTATTTCATTGTTCCCCATTTAGTAGCAAATGATGCTTTAAACTGATCCTGATTTTTCACTAACACTTGATTGTAACCAGAATAACCATCTAGAAGTGAAAACCTTTCGGATTCGTAAACATACTGCAATATTTGTTCCATTGATGGAAGAGGATGTCTATCTTTTAGAGATGCCCTATTAAGGTCTCTAAAATCCACACATAGTCTAATCTCACCATTTTTCTTCCTTATATGAACTGAATTGGAAACCCAAGAAGTGTGTTTAATTCGAAATATTATACCACTATCAAGGAGTTTATTGAGCTCTTTAAGAATTAAGGGCTCTAATTTGGGGTTGATTGGCCTTTATATTTGCCTGATTAGCCTGGAGTTGGGTTCTAATTCAATAGTGTGATGGGTTAATTGAGGGTCAAACCATTTTAAATCTGTATAATCCCAAGAAAAGACATCATTGAATTCTTTAAACAAAGCAATAAGAAGCTCTTTATCTTGAGGAGAGTTTACTTTACAAACCTTTAGAAATTTATCCCTGAACACCTCCAATTCCTCATAGTGGTCTTCTTTAATGATTAGGCTGGTTTTGTTCTTCTTGAACTGATCATCAGAATTAAAGATGTATTCCAAACTGACCAGTCCTTTAGGAATTTTATTTGACTTCATTTGTATAATCTGGTCTTCAAACTATTGTTTCACTTTGTTGTCTTTAGGAGCTGAAAAGACATCTTCATCTGACATAAAGTTTAAAATCTTCTCATCAGTATTAAAAACCTGCCAGTTAACATCATTATCTAGAATGGATGGCCTAACCACAATTTTAATGTGAGAATGATCTGTAATTGCATCCTTATTTTCAGGAATTGTGACTTGAGCACCACTAGTAGCTAACCTATCAGCATGCTAATATTTACTTCTAGGTACAGAGATCAGGTTGAATGCATCAAAATCATCTAAATATTTGATACTCTGCCCTTATATAGTTTTAGAATACCATTTTTAATAGTATGCAATCCTCTCACCTAATTGACCACCAATTCACTATCTCCAAATGCTCTCAAACACTTGACATTCCTCCTCCTTGCCCATTCTAAGCCCTGTATCAAACCTTCATATTCAGCCACATTATTAGAACAAGAAAAACATAACCTGAATGCAACATAATATTTGTCACCATCTGGAGATACAAGCATAACCCCTGCACCATCTCCATTCTTGTTTCTAGATCCATCAAAATATAGATCCCAAAGCTGATTAGGCTGTTTTGAGTCAGTATCATGGCCTTTTATCAAGTTTGGCATAACAGGATCAGGTTCATATATCATATAATTACCAAAATAGGCATCATAAATAATGCTATCTTGATTAGTAAAAGTATTCTCAACTTCCCACTCATCCAAAAATATATCAGGGATTCCCTCTGTTTGAGTGTTAAAGGTTGAAAAATATTTAACCTCATCAGCGTCTATAATCACACAGCTTGCATTGATAGGGCTTGGTACATAGGGTTCTATGTGATCCTTGGTCAATAACTCTAATTTTATAGTAACCTTTGTACCATACCTTATTCTAACAGCATATGAGACTAATCTGATGAAAAATATCCACCTATCTTTGTTGTAAAATCCCTAGACAGACATAGGGCAAAATAAGGGGGAAAGTCAATGACATAAATCTCCTGAGGAATGGAGAAGTTTGGGCAAGCATGAAGGGTCAAACTTGCACTCTTGACAACACCTAAGGTATTGAATGGTGAACCATCCAACTGAATTACTCCCTTCTCAAGAGGCTCATACTTCAAATCAAGAAAATCTGCAATTTTCTTAGGCATAACTGTGCTGGTTGCACCACTATCAGCCATGAAGTTTTGTACTAACTTGTTACTAATTATCAAGGATACATAAAAAGGAGGCGGTTTAACATTTGAAACTTTCTTACCATCGTTTATTGTTGTTCCTTGGACTTTTTTTACCTCTATATTAGCCAACATAGTCCTTGAAGACTTCTTTAAAGCTTGTTGTGGACTCACCGCACCTTTAGATAATGCTTCCTTAAGTAATTATGCTTGTCCTGGAATGGATAAAGAATCCCACATAGAAATACAGAAGTTCATTTTCTTCATGTTATCAACAATATTAAAAGGAACAACAAAATGAACCTTTTGAGGACCTTTAATAGTGGTCACATCTACGTACTTCTGAGGTTGATCCTTGGTTGGAAAGGAGGTGTGTTCTTTAAATATTGAAACAAGAGTGGTGGGTGTTGATTTAGTTATAGAAGCAACCTTAGCAACTCATTTCTCTATTTCTAGAGCTCTTTTCTTGGCTCTAATATTTGTTGATACATGTGAGTCATCACTCACTCCACAGAATTCTTCTTCTATCCAATTAAGAAAAGAAGTCTCTGAAGTACTCAGATCTGATTTTTTTTAATCTCCTCAATGGGTATATCTTGTTGTGAATCAGCTGCACTTTGGACCATTAAAGCCTGATTAAGTACTCCATTGGTATAGTTTGACTAATTGTGAGGTTGACCACAAGGATAAAACCACTCATATTCAGTAGCAAGGTTATTCTAAGAGGTGCAGGGTTGTAAGGTCTACAAGGCCTCTGATTCCAATTCTGCCTATTTGTATTGTTGTTTCCTTGGAGCTCGCAAACTGATTTTGAGGGTGAACTATGGGATCTCCTTAAGCTTTCTACCTCTTAAGGTTTACCAACTCATTTCTAAAGGTTTGCAATAAGCTTTCAATTTTTTTTTGGCTGTCTTTTATACTTTGCAGCTCATTAGGAGGGGTAGCGGACACCATCTCTTGATTTTTGGATGTGGTAAAGGTACAAGAGGTGGGAAGATCAATGGCATGTTAGACTGGATGCTAGGAAAGAAGGGCATAGGTGGTATGGGAGCTATTTTTCCTGCTTGTATAAGATTGTTCTCTACTCTAATAGCAATATCAAAAGATTGAGGCAAAGAATTACCTCCCATTGACTGAATCATAACTGAGATATCACTATTCAAATTCTTAAGAAATTACAAGAATGAATACTCAGTAGAGGGTCTTACCGTACCTGGGATTCTATTCCAAGTTTTCTGAAAACCCAGATTGAAATCACTCATTTCTTCTTGGGAGGGCTCTTCTAATAGTTGTTAGTTGTTCCACCAAAGAAAGATTATCTGATTTGTCTTCAAAGAATTTTGATAATTCCTTACCTAGTGCATCCCATGTAGCAATAGATCCAACTCGAAGAGTCCTGAACCATTCCAACGCTTTGCCCTTCAATGATGCAGACAATAGCTTTAAAGCTACATCTTCCTCCGTGATGTGATGGACATTACAAAGAGAAGAAATATCTATGATATACTCTATAGAAGTTGTTTTTCCTTCTCCTGTGAAAGATGGTAACCATTTTAAGGTTTTTAATGGAATATTGTTGTGATTGGTAATCCTCAAAGGGATGCCATGATCAAAAGGCATAAATGGCAACCACCTAGCCATTCTCAGAGGTGCTAAGGAAGAACTAGGAGGTAATAACTGATTTGTCATTGTTGGTTGTTCTGGAACAAACTTAATCTAAGATGTTGTAGGGCTTCTGGAGGATTCGTGATCTGAATCTGATAATTCAGTGATGTAGGAGGGAGGAGCTAAACTCCTTTCAGATCCCTTCTTCCTTGGTCTTCCTGGTAATCTACCCCTCACTACAGGCTGAATGGAAAACACCTGTTGATTCCTAGGTATCATTTGCAAGGTTCTACCTCTCCTAGGGGGTGACAGCTACAAATACTAAAAATATCTTACACGCCTAGTTTTGATTCTACTCATATATATGAGGAATGCAAGGGTCCCACCGGGCGTGCCAAAAATTGTTAAGTATGTGAAATGGCACCCTAACTCAAGCATTAGGGTGCAATGACATCTCATGGAAATAATGGAAACCTTCCTGAGTTGTGGGTACCTCTGATTAGGAAGGAATCTCTAGATTTTAGGTCGGTTCCTTTGAAATCTGGTTTATCACCTAAAACTAACTTTCTTCTTGGGAAAAAGGGAAAAATGATAACTTGAAATTGAATGAAACTAAAAGGGGGTGATACATCAAATTGATTTCATATTAACCATAAATTGAATAGGTTTGAATCTGACATAGAAAACTAAGATTGAGGGGGGGACTCTCTATTCAACGTATAGGCTAACATAAATATTTTTTTGGAAGGGTTGCAACCACAAACCATAACTTGTCAACAGACATACATTTTATGCAAATAAGTTATATGAAAATAACCAATAAGGAATTGAAATAATTCACTAAATCTGCTATCAAAATACTTTAACACTGATTGCAAAAATGAAGAATACGATTGAAAAACAATACTTAGAAAATACAATAGATTTGAACACCTACTTTATTTCTTCAAAATTTGTAGTTGGATACATATCATGATGAAAAAATATGCTAAGGAATAACAACATTCACTCTAGCACTCTTCTGCAACAAAATATGAACCCCTTAAACATTATCTCAAGCCCAAATATATACATCATAATTTTCCCTCCATCCCTATTTGAAAATAAATTCCTCTCCCAAAAAAAAAAATCCTTCAATCAAGGTCTAAACCCTAAATCCTAGGCATAATACATGCCTTGATCTATGCTCAAATTTAAAAATATGACATAAATATGTCACTCCCATAGCCAACTTGGTGACACATGTTTTGATCTATTACTTGGGAGGATGAGAATCCTGAGGTAACATTGTCGACCACTGCTTTATTAAAGGCATTAACTTCCTCATGTACATCACACTTCAAAGTCTCATCTTGTTCCATCTATTCTTTTTATTGGTTTTTGAAACCTCTCAAATAGTCAGTTAACAAAGATGAAGAGTTTGAAACCCTAGCAGCATGAAAGTAGAGTTCTGTTCAACCTGGCAATGATCTAGAGCTTTGTTTCTTGTTGATCTCAACTCGGTCTTGTTGACTTCAGGGCACTAGAGTTGGTCTTCCACGAGTCTTGGGTGTAACTTGAGATAAGTCAAGCGATTCTCCTTCCTTTTACTTTCAAACCGCTACTCAACATCTTGCATATTCATTCCCATGTTGTTTGGTTTTGATGCTCACAATAATTTTTGAGAACTTTGGGTATCTTGCTTTTATTTGTTTCTTTAACTCTATTTTTTCGACACTTGTTTGAAGATGAACTATTGGTTAACTGTTGGCCCCTATTTTTTCAATCTCACCCTCCATTTAACTATTTCTTTGTTGCTTCTTTTCGAATGAACACACTGCTATTTGGAACTTAAGTTGAACTTGGAGATTGTTTCTTCGACTGTTTGTTCAACTTTTGTTTAAATTCCTTCTTTATTTTTGTTATCCTAGAAATGTTGGGTAGTTGCTTGTCAGACTGTTTGTAGCTATTTATTGTCTTGTTTTTTCAAGGTATTGGCAAGTACGTGCATCTTTTTGCTTGAAGAGTCGATCTGAACATTAACTCTAACTTATCTCCTTGCCTTTGATTAGGAAGGAAATGATGTTTGTGGGGTTCAAGCATGGGTTCGTGACACCCACAAACATGACTGTATCTATGAATCACTTAGCCAAAAACTTAAGTGCATCTAAACCCTTGTTGTTATACTGGAAACTCCTTAGACCTATTGTTTGTATCATCAATATAACAACATTATTGATCAGCAACTCTTCAATCTTCAATGTTGCTCATTTTGATTTAACGTACCCATTGCATTTTCATAACATTCTTATAATAGTATAACTGCATTCACATGTTTTTCCTTTAACTGTTCTCTAGATTTCTTTGCATATAAGATTGTGATATTAGTGAACTTTTATTGATCCATCAATCTTTACAGCTGAATTTTATGAATTGCATCGCACTCTCTTTCTGCATTTGATTTTATGTTTATGAATCCATAGAATTACTTTTGAAATAATGTTTCTTTTGAAGTTCGAGCACAGGCTCATGACACTCACTGCATTTTCCTTTATTACAATATTTTGGTGAATTCCTTTTGCACTTTAAATGAACTTCTATTTCTTTTGTTCAATAATAACACCTAGAAGCTCAAAGATTAGTAGACATAATCAATTTGACATCACTTATGCCTGATCATCATGTGTCATGAATAAATATTCATACATGAATGTTGTTTGGTTGATTGTGTTTATTAACCTGGAGATTTGCCTTACTTTTCTATTAAAAAAGCTTCTAAAGCTACCAAGAACTAAGTCCCTTTAATTCAAATCTCTAGTTTGTAAAATAGAAATGTTTACATAATGCAGGAAGATAACCATATCTAGTAAAAGGTTTCATAAATGATATATTTCCCTTTAATACTGCTATCCTGTTAGTGCAAAACTTCATCCTATCCTTACATTGTTGTTTTCAGTAAGAATATGCAAGATAGAAAGTGTGATACTATATCCGAGTTTAGGATTTCCAACATTTTTTAGGTCTAATAATTGGATCTAACCTATTTTATCTTACTCATGCAGGACACAAGACTGAAGACGTAGGACACTAAAACTAGATGCAAGAAGACATCAGCAAATAAAGACTCTAGACTGAAAGGCAATGTCTGGTTCTCTTACTCTCTCTTACCTCACCATGACTGCTCTCTTGTATATGTCTATTGTATGTTATGATAGCAAAAATGTGTAAAATGACATTCTCCTTTACATTCAGTTGAAATGTACAGTTGTAATGATCTTTGTATAATATAATTATAAAATAGTCAATACTAAAGTACTTTTAATTTGATAACATGAATGAAAGGATACATGTATACTACATTTTGTATTTTCAGTATAGCAGTGTTAGAGAGAGTGTACCTTGTATGCAATCTTTAAATGTTTTTGGTTATGTTCCTCCATACACAAAAAAAATAGGATAATGGGTCCTTTGAGAAATGCTTTTGGTTTATTGAATCTGACTTCACCTCTTCATGTTCTTCCTGACAGTTCAGAAAAGAACTTTTGCAAGTTCTTTGGTGATGGAGAGAAATATCTTAATGAAAATGTAGCTTCTTTCTACATGGCTTGTCGAGCTCATAGTGTCCAACATGAAGATATATTTGCAAGGATATTTATTGAGTCCTTGTAAGGTGTTCTTTTTTATTGGTTCTACAACCTTTTGCTGCAATCCATCATGGGTTGGGATGCACTTTGTATATAGGTAAATTTTCATGTTAGTTAATTGAAAAATAAATCAAAACATGCACTAAACTAACTAAACTTACTCATGCCTCTAATTGAGCTGAAATAGAGGCATCCAACTACATTGATGTGCTCTTTAGGTGATTTTATGTGGGTTATGCTCTCCAAACACAACTAGTTTATCCCCAAAATGGTTCTAAACATGAAATAGATTGAATGATGATACTATTATCAAATATAAATGGGTAAAATAGATGAAACTAGTGAATGAAGATGCAAAAACTAAGCTAAGTATGCCATGATTTCTAAACTATGATAAGTGAGATACTATGAAAATAATAAGATTGCACAAATGGTTACTAAGAATTCTATAATGGCACTAGCATGATAACAATGCAATTGAGTGAGGGGTGATATGCATAAGGAGAGGCTCCTATTTATAGAGTTTGGAGGGAAATGAATAGTTAGGATTCAAAATTGGAATGAAGGGCTGAGATTCATTTGGATTGATGAGGTGGAGGCTAAGTGGAAGCCATGTAGGAAAGGTAGTTAGTCATGCAAGAGGAATGAGTTTCTCACACATGTGTGAGAAAATTTGAAAGATATGAATCATAAATACCAAGTGGGAAACAAGAGTGGCTCAAGGCGGCCAAACATGTCTAAGGGTGGCTTAAGAAGATTATGGGGGGAAAAGGTGTAAGTAGGTAAGTATCTATTTATGGAACATTTGTGGTTGAATTTGGAGGATGTGCTTACACATGTATGAGACAATTAGAAAAGGAGGGAACTGCTAATTATTATAGGAATCACAAAATTAGCTTAATTAATTTAGGGTTAATTAATGGGTAGACTTAGGGGTATCAAGATGGGTTTCTAGGCTATGGATTTAGGTTAGTATTAGACTTAATTAATTAGGAATTAATTAAATCACAGGATTAAGAAGGGGGGAATATCCAAACAATAATAATAATAATTTGAATATAGGCTAGAGGACATAGTGTAATTAATTAATTAAAATTAACTACACTATTGGGCTAGAAAAGGGTACAATATAATTAATTTATTCTAATTAATTACATTATATTGTGCTAATATAAATTAAATAAAAATTAAAATTATATTGTGCTAATACATTTTGACCCTCTTTGATGCGATGTTTGAAATGACATCACGTTAAAGAAGAGAAAATAAAGATGTCTATGAGGGAAGTGAACATTAGGAGGTCGCAGCAAAGTAGCAACAATGGAAGGGTATGCCTCCTTGAGAAATTGGCGGGAAAAAAAATTGCGGAAATTTATCAAAAAAAGGACAAAATGAAGAAGGAGAAAGAGAGGAAGAAAAAGAAAATAATTTGCATGACCAACGGGTAGTAGGGAGAAAGTCACAGAAAAATATTGGCCAAGGGGGGAAAGGGGCCAATGGGAGGGCTACAAGTAGGCTAAGGGGGCCCTATGAGGTATCATTATCACACATACAAGTAAAAGAAAGAAGCTCTTGATAAAGAGATGGAGTATGCGAGGCAAAAAGATCAGCTCAGGGAGTACGTACGGGTCTACCAATAGCCGCTGGAGTACGGTGATGTAGTAGGTGACTTGCCTTTGCTTTGTACTTTCCTCTACATGGACTAGACTCTCAAATAGAAAAAGTGACTTTGGTAAATGCATGTTGATCACCAAGATGGGTGAAACCTATGTTGTGAGACCACATGAGGGCCTAATATATCCAAGCCCTTAACAGAGACTTGGTGGGAATATGAAAAGGACATTCCCCAAAAGCACACATACATAACCATGCTTAAATAATCAACATGTGAGATGATGCACTAAACTATCCACAAATACATCATACCATAAAAACACTGTCCTAATATACATACTTTCCAAAATGCACCAAGATATGAATGGATCAAGGCGAGCTTGGGTAGGTATAAATTGGGACATGAAAGATAAAAACAAAGAAAAAGATCTCATGACCAAGTGGTCATTCAGTCCACATTTCTTTACATTAACAGAACCATGTGATGATTGATTGATGGTTGCGAGGCTTGGGAAGGATAAAGCCCAAAGGGAAGGATTGATGGTGTTACTTATAATCGTAAGATAGACAATAATTGTGGAATGAATGATAATATATGAAACCAAGTCTTGGGATTTAATTTTGATGTAAGCCCTATGCAAGTAAAATGTTTGTGTTGCACAAGTTAAAGCTTAGTGTAATGGGGTTAAGCTCACTGTGATGGGATAGGTGTGGGGGATGGATCTTTTATTTTGAATGAGGAGAGGTTAACCCTCATAATAAAGTCATAGAGGTGATGGAAAGAAAATGAGATATGGAACTAGGATAGAGGAGAGGAAGTGGTAAGATTGTCGCACATTGAGAAGAAGCAGAGGGGATTGACATAAAGGTATGGGTGAGATTGATGAGTGCCAAGCTATAGGAAAAGTGGAATGCATAAGGTAGATGAAAAGAGGACCAAATAGATGATATATCTATGTACTACGCATGGTACCTTAGACAGGTTTTCACCATGGTACATATATACAGTGCCACCAAAATAGTTTTCACTTTTTTTGTCAAATATTTATTATTTTTTTTGTTATTTTTTTCTTTTAAGTGATGGGATTACTTGATGGGTTGCATGTAGAAGCATTTGAGATGCATGATGTTGATGGTTTAGGGAGAGGATCTCCTTCAATGTGGAAAGATGATATGCCCCAAACCAAAACTTGGTGGTGATGACATAGGGGCCCAACCAATCAGGCTCAAACTTTCCTCTCTTGTCATGACTCTAGAGGTTCTTTTGATTCTGCATGAGAATCAAATCACCTACTTCAAACTCATAGGGCTTGATCTTTTAGTTATACTGTAGGTGTAGGAAATTTTGATACACACAAAGGTGGTTAAAGGCATTAAGACACCTCTCATCGAGGATTTGGAGCTCTTTTAGTCATGCAACTCGGTATTCTTGATCTGGAAATAATTTTTGTAAGGAGACCCTAAGGGATGGGAGCTTGATCTCAATGGGAAGGAAAAATTTAGAACAAAATACAAGGAAATATAGAGTGGCACCATTGGGTTGGTAGATGGAAGATAGTAGGACCATAAGGAAGGATTTAACTACAAGTTCCAATCTTGACCAACTTCATTGACTCTATTTTTAAGGATTTTGATAATAGTTTTATTCGTAGCCTCAGCTTTATCATTTCCTTGTGGGTAACAGATAGAGGAAAATTGTTGCTTAATACCAAATCTCTAATATAGATCTTTGACATCATTTTTCTTGAAGGGTATACCATTAATATCAAGTATACTTTGAGGGATTCCATAATGACGGGTAAGATAGTTTAGTATAAACTTGGAAATCTTCTTATCACTAGTATACGTTAGAGCAATGGCTTCAACCCATTTGGTAAAATATTTTGTGGTGGTAATGATGTACTTATGACCACTGGAGGAGGTGGGATGTATTTTTCCTATGATATCTATCCCCCATAGTAACAAGGGCCAAGGTGTAATGATAGGATAAAATGACTGAGAGGGTACGTGTATCAAATCACCATACTATTGACAGGCCACACATTTCTTCATAAAGTGGTAAGCATCATAATCCATAGTGGTCCAATAATAACCTGTACGCAAAATATACTTAAAAATATTATGACCACTAGAATGTGCACCACAAATTCCTTGGTGAACCTCCTACAATACCATTTGAGCTTATTTTGATCCTAGATACCTGAGGGTGTAATGGGATGCACAAAGAATGAAGGTCTTGTATTGGTTGGTGGTAAGTTTAGGTGGTATGACTTCATCATGAAGGTAGGCATAAATATCTTGATACTAGGGAGAATTAGGACCAAAAATATCACACATCATTTCAGATTTTGGCATGTCATAAGAAGGGACCATAAGGTTCTTAACAAGAAATTCATAACTTCTTACTATTCTTAGGCATGACAATTAAGGACCCAATAGTAGCCATTGCATCAACAACTTTATTATTTTCTCTTGGAATCTACTAGAAGTGGATTTCTATAAAGTGTTTACTAAATGCTTCAACCATGTGCTATTATGGGATTAATTTATCATCCTTTGTCTATTATTCCTCATTGACTTGTTTAATGACCAACTGGGAATCACCGAAGATAAGTAGACTAGTGATCTTACATCTGATAGCTAAGCGAAGCTGGTGCAGGAGAACCTCTAAGCTCATAAATACCTCTTTCAACCTTGATTTTCTTAGTAAAATCTTGGCCCTAAGGGACCCAAGACATCTTTTAGATCAAGGTTTTAGAGTTAGTCTATCTTTGAGATTCAATTGTGAGACCTAGTTCCAAGATTGGGCATTTATAAGCCACTTGGTACACTATGGTCATGGGATAAAATAAGTGTTTGTTTCTAGGATAGGTTAGTATCTTAGGATGGTTTTCTAATAAGATAGGTTCCTTTTAGGGACTTAATTTTTCATATGAGTCATGTTTCTCATTAGTTGCAAAATTACAAAAGTTGCTTAATTTCAACTTTGCTTAATATTGACAACTTTTCAAAAAGTTGTTTGTAATTCTCCCCCAACGGCTAAGAGGTTCAAAAATTATTGTAAAATAGTTGGGGATGGTCTTCATATCCCTTTAAGGTAGGTGGAAGACAATATGATGTAATGCTTCTCTTGAATCAATATAATAAGACCATTTTCTACATTTTCCCTGTTACAATGGATTGTACAGACATGTACGGCTTCAACTCTACTTAAAAATAACTTGGTCAAATTCCCCTATGTCTTATCCTTTTAACGCAACCAGTTTGGTGAAGAGATCTATCCTATAACTCCAGTTATCGTGATTTTTGTCTCTGCAACTCTGGTTTGTGTCCATTTCTAAGGGTTTCACATTGTTTTTCAAATTGGAAGCGTTTCCACCATGGGAATTGCATAATCTCTGATGGAAAGATTATTTTTAATATGCTTTCAAATATTTTTCAAGTTTTTTATGTGTTGATGTAGAGAGATGGCTACATGATCGATCCCTAGGTGTATATCTCCATGTATGCACCAAATTTGAAAATACACACTAGTGTATAACTCCTAGAGAACCGAGCACCAAGGGACCTAATTGTGGATTTGATGTTTTTTGGTGGATACCTAAGTGTTCCAATTAGTTTTAGAAGGAAAAGCTCTCATTTTATAGTACTTCCTTCTTTAATGGAGACCTAATTAGCCCTCTAGTCCAGTATGAAAATCTTGAATCTAGTCTATCTAATGAATCCTCAAACCTTGGTGCTCCTTAATTAGATGTATCTTATTAAAGGGTATTTGAATCTTCTATTCAATCCCTAAGTCCTTTGGAACTTTCCAAAGTTAAATTGACTGTACTGCCTGGACAGAGCTACTAGCATTAGACTAGACAGTTTAACAAATGCATTCTAAGATCTCAACCAATTTGATTGTGTGTATGGATCTAGTCTATTTTGATGCCTCCATGATGTCTAAGATCCCAATTGACCTCTATGTGGACTTGTAAGCCTTGTAGCCATCTTTTTCTCATAGACTAGTGGCTTGAGCCTAGTGAACCAAATCCAAGATGAACCCATCTCTATTATCTTCCATACAATGGTTCATGGGGGGTATTGGGGTTATGTTTTGCATCAATTTGTAAAGGTGTGAGAGTCAGGAGTTACTACTCTTCATAGAGAGATAAGGGATTCAATGATTGGGTCAACATACCCTTGACACTTGCATCAAGTGGTATCAGAGCACCTAAGATCCTTTGGTCAAAGATTTTCTTACCACCATGTCAGGAGATGAAGAAGGAGGGTTGTCTTCAAGGATGACCAATGTAGATATTGTGAGGTACTTGAGGGAACAAAGACAAATGTGGGATACACAAAGGGAAACAGAGATGCAGTGGGTGATTGAATAAGTGGAAAGGCTTAAGGAAGAGCTTCATAACAAGGTTGGTGGTTAACTCTGAGAATGTTGAGGAAGGGAGTGAGGAAGAACCCCTTCAGCAGGAAGAAGAAGAAGTTCCTGCAGATCATAGGCTGCTAATGAAGACTCTTAAATCCATGGAGAGTAGAACCATGGACTCTAATCTTGACTTGCTCACCTATGATGGGAAGCTGGACCCGGATGCTACTATGGAGTGGGTAGATGCCCTCTCAAGTTTCTTTGATTGTGAAGATATCCCTGAAAATCAGAGGATAAATATTGCCAAGTCAAGACTCAAGGGCTCTACACTTACATGGTGGAACTTCACTCAAGATGATAGGGTGAAGAGTGGAAATAAACAAGTCACCACTTGGAAGAAGATGGTGAGAAAAATTGGGGAAGCATTTGTCCCTAAGGACTATGAAGTCCAACTCCATAAAAGGGGGATGAGTTTGAGACAAAAAGAAATGAATGTCTCATACTATATTGAAGAATTTCAAAGGCTTGTCATGAAGACCAAGATGATAGGGCTGGAGTGTGTAAAGCTTGAAAGATACGTGCAAGGTTTGAAGATCTCCATTAAAGATGAATTGAGTCTAACCATTCCTACAACAGTACAACAATGATTCCAACTAGCATTGAAGGTAGAGGAGAAGTTCAAGAGAAAACAAGACCAAGAAAATAGGGGCAGAGGCAGCAACAATAACTTCAACTAAAATTTCAGAGGAAGAGATCATTCATGGGGTAGGGGATAGTCAAGAAACAATAGTAGATCATTTGATCAAAAGAAATCAGAAATAAGTTAGACCAATACAAGGGAAAATTTTAGAGGTAGGAGACCCTTTGGTAGCGGAAGAGGGAACTATCCCTTGAGATGTTACCACTGCAATCAAATAGGACACCATGCTGGAAGATGTCCTGAGAAAGGAAACAATATTTAGGGAGAAAGGAGAGAACAACTAATTCATGAAGACAACCAAGGTGACAATCCAAATCCCACAAACCTAGATCCAGAAGGAGGCATAAGTTTCATGATGAGACAAACATTTCTGCAGGTACCACAGACTGTGGATCCATCACAAAGAAAGAATTTGTTCAGGACAAAGATAAAGTGACAAGGAAAGGTATGTAACTTTCTTATAGATTTTGTTTTAATTGAAAACATGGTTTCTAAGGAAATGATACAAAAGTTAAATTCGAATAAAGTTCCCCTTCCTTGTCCTTATCATGTATCTTGGCTCACCAAAGGGCGGAAAACTTTGGCAACTAAACAATCATTAATAGAATTCTCCATAGGTGACTATAAAGATAAATTCATGTGTGTTGTCATTGGAATGGATGCCTTGGTAGTATGATGTGGATGCCACACATAACTATAGAAAAAACACTTACACCATTGTGAAGGAAGGAGTCACCTATACTATGAAACCATTACCTGATCAAAAATCCAATAAAGAGTCCACTGTTGTAGTCATTGGTAGGAAGGAGATGGAGATAACACTAAGGGAATCATATAGTGAAGGGTATTTGTTGGTTTTGAAACCCAAAGACAATGAAGTCTCTAAAAACATAGAAACTATACCAAGTGAAGTCAAAGGACTACTGGATAAATACGGTGATGTAACCACTAATGAACTACCCTCTACCCTCCTACCCTTGAGAGATATTACACACCAAATAGATCTCATGCCTGGTGCTTCACTACCTAATAAGTCACCCTACAAGTTAACCTTGGATCATAATGTTGAGATCTCAAGACAAATCAAGGAGATGTGAGAAAAGGGATTGATACAAAAGAGTGAGCCCTCTGATGTTCCATCAATCCTAGCACCCAAAAAGGATGGGAAATGGAGGCTTTGCATGGATAGTAGAGCCATAAAAAATATCACAATTAGATATAGATTTCCTATCCCAAGGATAGAGGAATTATTAGACCAACTTGGGAATGCTTGTAATTTTTTAAAAATAGATCTTAAATTTGGTTATCATCAAATCATAATAAGGCTAGGAGATGAGTGGAAAACTTCCTTTAAGACCACTGAAGGCTTATATGAATGGCTTGTAATACCATTTGGGCTAAGCAATGCCCCAATTACATTCATGAGGCTCGTGAATGAGATCTTCTTTGATTTTATTGGAAAATTTGTTGTTATTTATCTTGATGACATTCTTATTTTAGTAGCAGCAGGGAGGAACATTTAAACCATTTATATCAGGTGTTGAGAATACTTGATGATCACAAGTTGATCATCAATTTGGAAAAGTGAACACTCATGCAAAGGGAACTCACCTTCTTGGGATTTTTCATATCTAAAGGAAATTTGAAAATGAATCCAAGTAAAGTAGAATCAATTGTGAATTGGCCACCTCCTAAGAACCAAGGTGATGTGAAAAAATTTCATGGTCTTGCTAGATTCTACAGAAAGTTTATTAATAACTTTAGTCATGTGTGTGCCCCAATATTGGATACAATTAAAGGAGGTAGGAAAACTAAACTTGTTTGGAAAAAAAATGTTGATGATGTTTTTCAATACTTGAAAAATAGGGTAGAACAATATCCTATCCTAACTTTACCTTATTTTAAGAAGGTCTTTACTGTGGAAATGTATGCAAGTAACTTAGCAATTGGTGTTGTTTTGAGTCAAGAAGGGAAAACTATGGCCTTCTTCTCTGAAAATTTAAATGATGCTAAGAAGGGGTATTCTACCTATGATCTTGAGTTATATGCAATAGTGCAGGCTCTCAAAAATGGAGGCACTACCTCCTCCCTAAGGAATTTTTTGTCTACACTAATAACCATGCTCTAAGTTTTCTGAATTTACAAGAGAAGCTTAGTGTGAAACACATCAAATGGATGGAGCAATTATAGTCCTACACCTTCACAATAAAGCACCAGAAAGGACAAGAAAACAAAGTTGCAGATGCCCTCGGTAGGAGAGTGGTTTTAGTGGAAGAAGTTCAATTTTCAAGCATGGGGATTGAATCCTTGAAAAACCTCTATGCAGTTGATTCAGATTTTGGTGAAGCCTACAAGGTTTGTACTACTCTCTCTGACAGATATCACACTGATTTTACAGAATATTTGATCCAAGATGGACTTTTGTTTAAAGGTGCCCAAATTTGCATTCAAAAATGTTCTATGAGGACTAATATAATAAAGTAAAAACACTATGGAGGGATGAGTGGTCATTTTGGTATAAATAAGACCATAGAGCTAAGGGTGTCACTACAAACCAAGGCCTATATTAGCCCTTGACAATACCTTCTAGACCATGGGAGTCAATATCAATGGCCTTTGTCATGGGTTTTCCAAGAACCAAGTAGGGATTTGATAGCATTTTTTTTATTGTAGACATATTTATCAAGATGGCACACTTTGTCCCTTGCAAGAGCACTATTGATGCTTCTCATATTGCACATCTTTTTCAAGGAAGTGGTCAGACTTCATGGACTCCCAAAGAATATTATTTCAAACAGGGATTTTAAGTTCTAAGGACACTCCACAACAAATTGGGTACAAATCTATCATACAGTTCAGCATATCATCCCCAAACAGACGGCCAAATAGACATAGTAAATAGATCCTTGGAAAATGTATTAAGATGTCTTACCAAGCAACACTCACAAGGCTAGGATGTCATCTTGCCCCAAGAAGAATTGGCATTTAATTACTCCATAAATAGATCTATTGGAAAGACTCCTTTCCAAATAGTTTATGGAGTGCATCCTAAAGGACCATTGGACCTTGTTGATCTACCTTCTGATTTCAAAGTTAGTTCCCAAGGAGAAAACTTTGCTCAATTCATTTCACAAGTGCATAAGGAAGTGAAACAAAAACTAGAACACACCACTCTAAAGTACAAGACAAATGCAGATAAGAGTAGAAGGGAAGTTCATTTTCAAATAGGGGATAAAGTATGGGATTATCTCAGACTAGAAAGACTTCCTAAGGGCAGACATACCAAGCTTCATATGAAGAAAATAGGACCATGTACAGTCCTACACAAAATGGGTGAAAATGCATATGAGATATCTCTCCCCCCTACAATTTTTATTTCTCCTATCTTTAATATTGCAAACCTTACTCTTGTTAACGGTGATGAAGGTACCTCTAAGATACAGGACAATATTGATGACTCTTTGGATGACACCTATGTTACAACTCTTCCACCAAGTCTACCAGTTCAATTAGCCAAGGTCCTTGCAACCAAGGAATGGAAGAAGACTAGAAATAATACCTATATGAAATATTTGGTAAAGTGGAAGGGACTCCCTGATATAGATGTCATTTGGATGATAGTGGATCAGATAGAAGTACATGGTTCAACCTTGGATCTCCTCAACTCAAGTAGGAACTCGAGCTCTAATTCTCATGGGGAGTATGGTGCAGGAGAACCTCGTAGCACATGAAGACCTCTTTCAACCTTGATTTTCTCAGTACACTCTTGGCGCTAAAGGACCCAATACATCTTGTAGTTCAAGGCTTTAGAGTTAGTCTATCTTTGAGATCCAATTGTGTGACCTAGTTCCAAGATTGGGCATTTATAAGCCACTTGGTACACTATGGTCATGGGATCAAATAAGTGTTTGTTTCTAGGATATGTTAGTATCTTAGGATGGTTTTCTAATAAGATAGGTTCCTTTTATGGACTTAATTTTTCATATGAGTCACGTTGCTCATTAGTTACAAAATTGCAAAAGTTGCTTAATTGAAACTTTACTTAATATTGACAACTTTTCAAAAAGTTGTTTGTAATTCTCCCCCAATGGCTAAGAGGTTCAAAAACTGTTGTAAAACCATTAGGGATGGTCTTCATATCCTTTTCAGGCGGTTGGAAGACAATATGATGTAATTTTTCTCTTGAATCAATAAAATAAGACTATTTTTCTACATTTTCCCTATTACAATGGATTATACACACATGTACGGCTTAAACTCTACTTAAAACTAACTTGGTCAGATTAACCTATGTCTTAGTCTTCGAATACAACTAGTTTGGTGAAGAGATCTATCCTATAACTCCAGTTATCATGATTTTTGTCTCTGCAACTCTAGTTTTTGTCCATTTCTAAGGGTTTCACATTGTTTTTCAAATTGGAAACGTTTCCACCATGGGAATTGCATAACCTATGGTGGAAAAATTCTTTGTAATATTATTTCAAATATTTTTCAATTTATTTTTGTTTTGATCCAGAGAGATGGTCGTATGATCGAGCCCTAGGTGTATATCTCCGTGTATGAACCAAATTTGAAAACACACACTAGTGTATAACTCCTAGAGAATTGAGCACCAAGGGCCCTAATTGTGGATTTGATTTTTTTTTATGGATACCTAAGTGTTCCAATTTGTTTTAGAAGGAAACACTCTCATTTTCTAGTACTTCCTTCTTTAATGGAGGCCTAATTAGCCCTCTAGTCTAGTATGAAAATATTCAACCTAGTCTATGTAATGAATCCTCAAACCTTGGTGCTCTTGGGTTAGATGTATCTTAGTAAAGGGTATTTGAATCTACTATTTAATCCCTATGTCCTTTGGAACTTTCCAAAGTTAACTTGATTGTGCTGCCTAGACAGGGCTACTAGCATTGGACTAGACAGTTTAACAAATGCATTATAAGATCTCAAAAAGTTTGATTGTGTGTATGGATCCTATCTATTTTGATGCCTCCATGATTTCTAAGACCCCCATTAACCTCTGTGTGGACTTGTAAGCCTTGCAGCCATCTTTTGCTCATAGACTAGTGGCTTGAGCCTAGCGAACCAAATCCAAGATGAAGCCATCTCTGTTATCTTCCATCCAATGGTTCATGGGCGGTATTGTGGTTATGTTTTTCATCAATTTGTAAAGGTGTGAGATTCAAGATTTACTAATCTTCATAGAGAGATAAGGGATTCAGTGATTGGATCAACATACCCTTGACACTTGCATCAGAATCCCTATGACCAAATCCTCATACTCCACAATGTTATTGGTACATTCAAAGGTCATCGTATAGGACTTTGGTATGTAATCTCCTTACGGGGTTACCAAAAATATATCTACCCCCGGTCCTTTCTATGTGTATGATCCATCAAAGTATAGATTTTATTGTGTGCTAGGGGTTACAGTTAAGATATAATCATCGGGGAAATTTTTTATAAGGGAATGATCTTCTGGAATAGGGGCTTCTACCAATTGATCTACAATAACTCATCCTTTGATGACTTTGCATTCCAAAAACTTGATATCAAATTTACTAAGGATCATGACCCATTTTGTTGTACGATGAGTGAGGGCTTCCTTAGACATGAGTACATGAGAGGGATAATATTGGCAATAAGTTTGGTCTTATGATTTAGCATATGGTAGAGTTTTTGCATAAAGAAGACAACAACCAAACATGCTTAGTATATAGGTGTATAGTTCATCTTGTAACCAACTAATGTTCTATTTTTTTAATATAATATATGAATCTCTTTTCCATTGCCATTCAATTGTACCAAAAGTTCCCCTAGTGCAATAGTGGTTGTGGATATGTACAAGAGAAAGGGTCAGCCTGGAATGGGAGGAACAAGCACTAGTAGCAAAGCTAGGTACTACTTGATTTGATCAAAGGCTTTTTGGCATAGGTCATCCCACTATGGGTATTTGCAGGATAATGGTATGCCAAAAAGTGGCGATGTGAAAAAAAATCCTCTTTTCACTCGTCCAAAATGCGCTAAAAATCATGTTGACTTTTTAGTAGGCCTAGCTGTCAGTACACATGGCCAAACCAAAATCCAAGGTACAAGCCTAATTGGATATCCGATTTTAAATCAGATATCTAATTTTTTCTCAGTAAAACTAATTTATATCAGATATCTGATTTATCCCAACCAAATTTTGCTTTCCATTTAAAATTTCAACATTTGCAATTTTGAACTTTTTCATTCCATGCTATTTTCAAATTTTATTTTAGTTTTTAATTAATTTTATAGATTTCATTTTGTATAATATTAATATTATGATATTAACATTATTATTAATAATATAATAATAATACCTAGGAGGGAGAGAGAGAGAGAGAGAGAGAGAGAGAGACTCTCTCTCTCTATCCCCCTCTCCTAGGTATTATTGTTATAATATTAATACTAATACTATACTATTATATAATATAATACTAATATATAATATAATATATGTAAAGTGTGAAAAAGGGGGGTAAGGATAATATAAAGTAATAAGGTAAGGGGGTCGATTTATTAATTGTTATTTGTGTTGATTTTCTTAACCCTACTTTACACTTAATTGAATTTGATTGATTGTATATTGCAATTGCGATTAGGGAAAAGATAAGATGTTCCACCTTTATCCCCAAATGCACAAATGAAAGATCCAAGTTCATCAACCCAAAGGAAGGGCTAATGCACAAATGACTCAACCATTTGGAAAAGAGAACAAAGAGGGAGATCTTAAATTCTGTTAATTGATTAAATGAATATGTTTAATTACAGTAATTGAAAACGATAGGAAGAAGAATCAACCTTATAAAATTGCAGATCAAAGATTTGTTGTTTTCTAAGGTCTATAGACTGTTTCTAGAAAAACTGAAGTATGATCCAGAATCGGAACGTAGAGATGAACAAAACCCAAAAATATTTTCCCAATCTGATGTCATCTTATGAAAAAGGTCAACCTTGACCCACAAATTTCAACCCTGACCCAATAATGTTGACCCTGACCTGCACAGGTCTGACAGAGAATCTGTTTGTGCCGTCCGAAAGAAAGTCAAAAAGGGTATCCAGATCTGTGTCCAAATCCGCAGTCCTGAACCTGTACCTACAAGAAAAAGAGGATTGTTTGTTGTGGGGGAGGGGTTTGCCTTAGTCAAACCCTGATTTAGGAATTAACCTTGAAATCAATAAAGTATAGAATGCTAGCAAGTAGTAGAATTGAATCTAACAATGAAGCTATGATATTCAATAGATATGCAATTGTAATTCAAATGTAAGCAAATATGAAAGTATGAAAGCATGGGCTTTAGAAACCATAAACCTCCATGATTGTATGCTTTAAATCCACCTTGAAGAGAGGATGAATGAGTCTTGAGGATGCACAAAGGATCTTGAAGGAAGATCACACCATCATGATGGCTAGATCTAGGGTTTGAATGATGAATCTTGAATGTTTGAACCTAATCCCTTCAAAGGCTTGGGAGCTTGAATCCTTGATCTTCAATGGAGAACTTGAATTCTTGAGAGGAATACTTGAACACCTTGAAAGCTTTGAAATATGTAGAACAACGGATGCTTGAACCTTTTGCTTCTTGACAAAATCTTGATTAGAGCTTTTTGCACTTAGAAGACTTAGAGAAAATGAGAGAGAAAGGCTTCCTTTTATATGAAAATAGGGCACATTATTCTAAGGAGGCTGACATAGGATAATTAAATTCCAATTAGACCCATTCCCATAGAACAGGACCTATATTAAATATAATTTAGGAATCAACGCTCTGGAACCCAAAATAGTCGACCTAGAAGCAGGAAAATTAAATTTTGGATGACCCCTAGCAGCCGACAAGCTTCAAAATTCAAAAGGGGGACCCTAGTCAGTGTTGAGGTTGACCTTGACCTAGGTCAAGACTTCTTGACCTAGGTCAAGATGTCTTGACCTTGACCCGGGGGGTTAGAACCCCTGGAAAACATGCCAGGTGGGGTAGAAGGTGCCCGGACAGGCCCAATCAGGGTCCTAATCTGGCACAGAAGTAGAGAATGATGTAGAAATGGGAGGATGATATGATGGAGGTCAAAAACATCCCCTAAGGAGGGCTAAACATTCTTAACATGGAAGTGCTTCTATTTTAAGACAATACATTAAGCCCCCACTATAGCGGGAGTACAGAAATCGAACGTGCTCATGGTAAAGTTAGAGGAAAAAGATCCTGGTGGATTGCAACGAGGTAGAATATCACTAAGTCAGGGATATGAGCCCCCAAACCAGGGATTCTAACTCAACATATATACATAAAGATATGAAAGTAAAGAACAGTCAAACATAGAAAACATATATGACTACATAAGTAAGACAAGAATAACACCATAAATAACATAGCTTCATGATCTAATCCTACTAGCATGAAAGTGAAAGAGAGAAAAGAGAAATTGATTACCTCACCTAGTAAGATGCCCACCTTACTATGAATCACTAAGGAGGGAGAGCCCCTAACAGGTTCAACCATAAACTGTGCTTGTAATTGTAATGCGTCTTCTGACAGCTTTTAAAAAATATCCATAGATCCACATTCTTGTATCACCATGGAATATAAAATGTGTGTCGATTCAAGATTTAGAAACTTATGTGTGTTACCTTTCGAGGATTTAGCATATTGTAAAATAAAAAGGGTGTATCTCTTTAGGATTTAACAACTTATGTGCATTACCCTCTGAGGATTTAGCAAAAATAAAAGTAAAAATGCGTGTGTCTTCAGGATTTAGCAACTTGTGTGTGTTACCTTCCAAGGATTTAGCATGCTGCAAAATGTAAATAAATGTAAAATATAGTACAATAGAGACCCTATATATGCCCCCCTCCTTATCATGGCTACCTACTAGGCAGGATAAGGAAGAGAAAAGAGAATACCTACTTCACAAGGTAAGGAGATATCCAGCTAAACAACAATGTATACCATATTCTTAGTGAAAAGCCTTGACCCTTATATCCAAGAACATAGATAATCGTGAAATGAATATGTCACTTATGGAAAAAAGGATCCTCAAGAGGGAAGAGATCTCATCAACAAGAGCCCTACCATAGAGGAGTGCTTAGGATAAAATGTCATCTTCTAAAGAAAAGACGGAACAAAGATTCAATCAACAAGCCCCCTGTAATCAAGAGGAAGAGGAATCCTCGGATGAAGGAATCAAACTCTAACCCAAAGCAAGAGCAAGAGTTTATCAATAAACATAGTTTAAAAAATAAAGAAGAGGTGATGACCTATGACAATCACCTCTCATATAAGAGGGTATCAATAGTCAAAACTGTTAGAGTAATAAAGTGATTCCACTTATTAATTAAATCATATTGATTTAATTATTAAGTCACTTATTATCTCTCTTTTACTTAAGCTAAACTTTAGGCATTTAATAATTAATTCTTTTATTAATTATTATTATGCAACCTAGATTTTCCCTTTAGGGTTTCCCATTTAGGGTTTCGGTATCCTTTTATAAGGATTCCCTCTTTGTAAATTATTCAATTCGAGGGTTATTAATTAATTGAGGATGTTATTGCATTAAGAGTTTTTTCTCCATTATTTGCACAAGATGTTTCATTTTCCATCAATCTGTGATTTTTGGCCTCCATAGCTTTTTTGCTTCTCTCTTTCTGTGACAGGTTTGCATGCAGGTGATTCTTGGGAGTTGTGGGTTGATAGTTTTCATCAACTCCAATATGGTATC
>MU228511.1:1370220-1383926 GCA_018584345.1 Thuja plicata
TATGAGAAGAACTAGGGATGGAGGATGGAAGAATAGGAGTGGGATTATTAAGAATTATTGGATTAGGAAGGTTAAGATTAGGATTAGGAAGATTAGGCAATGGGGTATCATCCACCAAATTCTTCACATAATCTAAAAGAGAAATAAGTTCGCTACACAAATCCTTAATTAAAGTTTTGAAAGTAGGGAGACTAGTATTGGTCAATCTTAAAATAGCATAAGCAAGTGAAACATGAAGATTAACAAACATGATAAAGTGGATGAAACTCTCATAGACATCATAGGTACTATAAAGAGATGTTAAAAGAAGCATAATGAGAAAAATAGCCACACACCAAAAGAATTTCATAATGAAAATGCAAGAAATGTTTTTGTATATTTTATGAGTATTATATAAATGCAAATTCTAATCTAAGATGTAAATCTAACACCAAAGAGAAGGAGTTGTCTATCGCGTGTTCACCAAAATGTAAAGATTGAAAAGGGGGGTAAGGATAATATAAAGTAATAAGGTAAGGGGGTTGATTTATTAATTGTTATTTGTGTTGATTTCCTTAACCCTACTTTACACTTAATTGAATTTTATTGATTGTATATTGCAATTGTGATTAGGGAGAAGATAAGATATTCCACCTTTATCCCCAAATGCACAAATGAAAGATCCAAGTTGATCAACCCAAAGGAAGGGCTAATGCACAAATGAATCAACCATTTGGAAAAGAGAACAAAGAGGGAGATCTTAAATTCTATTAATTGATTAAATGAATATGTTTAATTACAGTAATTGAAAAGGATAGGAAGAAGAACCAACCTTATAAAATTACAGATCAAAGAATGTTGTTTTCTGAGGTCTATAGACCATTTCTGGAAAAACTAAAGTATGATCCGGAACTGAAACACAGAGATGAACAAAACCCAAAAATATTTTCCTGATCTGATGTCGTCTTATGAAAAATTTCAACCTTGACCCACAAATCTCAACCCTTACCCAATAATGTCGACCCTGACTTGTATAGGTCTGACAGAGAATCTGTTCGCGCCGTCTGAAAGAAAGTTGAAAAGGGTGTGTCCAAATCCACAGTCTCAAACCTGTACCTGCAAGAAAAACAGGATTGTTTATTGTGGGGGAAGGGTTTTCCTTAGTCAAACCCCAATTTAGGAATTAACTTTGAAATCAATAAAGTATAGAATGCTAAAAAGTAGTAGAATTGAATCTAACAATGAAGCTATGATATTCAATAGATATGCAATTGTAATTCAAATGTAAGCGAATATGAAAGTATGAAAGCATGGGCTTTAGAAACCATAAATCTCCATGGTTGTATTCTTGAAATCCACCTTGAAGAGAGGATGAATGAGTCTTTAGGATGCTCAAAGGATCTTGAAGGAAGATCACACCATCATGATGGCTAGATCTAGGGTTTGAATGATGATTCTTGAATGTTTGAACCTAATCCCTTCAAAGGCTTGGGAGCTTGAATACTTGATCTTCAATGGAGAAATTGAATTCTTGAGAGGAAGACTTGAACACCTTGAAAGCTTGGAAATATGTAGAATAATGGATGCTTGAACCTTTTGCTTCTTGACAAAATCTTGATTAGAGCTTTTTGCACTTAGAAGACTTAGAGAAAATGAGAGAGAAAGGCTTCCTTTTATATGAAACTAGGGCACATTCTTCTAAGGAGGCTGACATAGGATAATTAAATTCCAATTAGACTCATCCCCCTAGAAGAGGACCTATATTAAATATAATTTAGGAATCAATGCTTTGAAACCCGAAATAGTCGACCCAGAAGCGGGAAAATTGAATTTTGGATGACCCCCGGCAGCCGACAAGCTTCCAGATTCAAAAGGGGGACCCTGGTCAGGGTTGAGGTTGACCCTAACCTAGGTCAAGGTCAAGGTCGACCCTGACCTAGGGGTCAGAACCCCTGAAAAACATGCCAGGTGGGGTAGAAGGTGCCCGGAGAGGCTCAATCAGGGTCCTAATCTGGCACAGAAGCAGAGAATGGTGTAGAAATGGGAGGATGATATGATGGAGGTCAAAAATATCCCCTAAGGAGGGCTAAACATTTTTAACATGGAAATGCTTACATTTTAAGATGATACAATATAATACTAATATAAATAATAATATATTAATACTAATATTACTAAATATCGTACTAATATTAATATAATATAATACTACTATTATACAATACTAATATAAATAATAATAATAATATAATACTTATGCTATTATCATCTAGTATTTATATAATATTAATATTATAAAATATAAAATCTATAAAAAACAAAAATCAAAATTGAAAATGTTGAAATTTCAAATGGAAAGAAAAATTTGGGTGGGACATATCGAACATCTTAAATATCTCATATCCGATTAGCGTTGGTATTTGCCTCGCATTTTGGCTTTGCAATTCCAAACATGGATGATCGACCCAAAAAACATGTTTATCATATTTCCTCTGATCTTCAGACTTCAACCATGTAGCTGATGACCTTTTTTCACCCGAAATTGATGAAACAAAAAGGGTTTCTTAAAGAGATTATTTCCATCAATATAATTGCTATCAAATTTTGAGTTCAATAAGTAATTATTACTTATTTTCTAATTGAGTTGCCTCTAAAGTCCTTATTGACAGATTGATTTAAAAAGAACTATAACTTTCAAACAATTTAACCTTTTTGAAATCTGAAACATGTGTCACATTCTATGCTTCGCCTACTATAAGAAAACAAAATTCAATTTTGTAAATTTTAGAATTAGTTAATGTGGTCAGACACGAGAGTTTTATTATTCTGATTAAGTCATAGCAGAAAATTCATAATTAATTATTTATTTGGGAAAATATTACACACAAATATGCGTCACATTCGGGCATGAGTATAATACTTATATCTAGAATGTTGTGAAAATATATCATCATTTGATTGTGATTAAGGTGGTCAGAGATACACGTACTTTTTTATCTTTTTTTGAAATTTTCTTACTGCTACATTGAAACCTAAAATTTTCAACAATTAGAATAATTTTTTTAGAAAAGGGCTAGTATTTTTGAAACTACATTCAATTTCCTACAGATTCTATTCTTATGACTTTTCACATAGGTTTGATAAGATGTCCAAATTTTTACATCAAATTGACTAACCCTGATTTTATGATTTTTCATTGTCATTTAAGGCCATAGCTTGGTATACCATGATCCTGCACATACCCCTTTAATTTAATGTCCTTGTGAAGGAGATGGTAAAAGGGTGACATTTATCTACAAGTTGTGCATTGAAATAGAAAATTTATTAAATTTTACCTTGTAATCTATGGAGCTATTTGAGATTCTTAGGAGGAGACATTTCTAGGATAGCCTTAAATTTCTTGGGGTCCACCTCAATTCCTCTTCATGATATGAAATAACCAAAGACACACTTCCTAGGATTCAACCATACCTTTTATTGTTCAATTCATTGTTAGAATTAAGGTAGCTCACACAACTAAGAGGGGGTGAATTAGTTGTTCCACAAAAATCAAAACCTTTAACCAAATTATAAACTTAATGTCATATCCAAATGATAAACATGAATGCAAGATCATATCACAGTAATCAAAACATAACACCAATAATTTTGACGTGGAAACCGAGTTAAGAGAAAAACCACAGTGGGGATCAAACCCACAAGATGAATGTACTCTATCAAAAGCACTATACCTTGTTAGTGTAGACACCTCAAATTATCCTTTTCCATTCTATATTAATTTAATTCCCTATAACAATATAGTTAATTCTTATAGATTAACTATATTTGTTATATTCGACTATTTATTTAATTTTATTAAATAAATTCATCACCTTGTATTTAAATTTAATTTAAATATCATCCCTAATATATTAAAATTTATTTTAATATATGTTTCCTCCATATTTCTTTTTAAATAAATTGTATTTATTTAATCCCTCCATTTTCTCTAAAATTCTTCTAAACCTCATTTAAATTTAATTTAATTTAATTTAAATCTTACTTCTCCTTGCTTTTGGCTAAATTCAGCCTAATCACACTTAAAAGGTAAATAAACCCATTTTAGCCTTAATCACTTGCACACACATGTGACTTTTTAAAATTATTATTCCCTCCCCTTGAAAATTCAACTCCTCACTTTAACCACTTAATCCTAGCCACTCATTCCTTTCGCCTCTTAATCTCCTTCACTCCTACCAAAACCCTACCTAACCTTTAATCTCAACCACTCATTTTCCACCACTTAATCTCAGCCCTTCATTTTTTATATCAAATCCATAAAAGGAGGCCTCACTCCTCATTTGCAACTAATGAGAACTAGAGTAACTAGTGTGAGAGTAACTAGTCAGTGAATTAAGCATTCTTGCACACTTGAGCACTTGAGCATTTAGCTTAGATCTCACATTTTGCATAATAGTTTAGATTCATTTTCATAGTTTAGTTTGAAATCTTGCATGTTCATCTTTAGTCTAGTTTTCATCTCAATCTAGTAGTTAATCTCTTGCATTTGTATTCTTAGCATAGAATTTGCATTTTGCATTCATCATTTGAAAGATTTGGGGCAAGTTCCACATACTGGTGCTCAAATCTTCATCATTTTACATTCATCGTAGTGGGATTTATTGCATTGTGTTGGGAGATCACACCCACAAAATCTCTAAGAGAAAATCAAACAAGTCTTGGGTGCACTTGTTTTAGCTCATCGGAGGTTGTAGTGAAAATTTAGTTGTGTTTCAAGTTCTTTACATGCCTTGATTTATTAGTGTATCTTGTGTTTGCATGTTTTGACTTGTTGTGCAGCTGCAGATATTTTCATTGCATACAGTTAGGAGCATTAAAAAGGGGAATGCACGTGCATTTAGGAACACTTCCTAGAGCTCACTGCTCAAATGTGATGAGGACTTCAACCCAAAGGAAGGATCACTGCCTTACAACAATATTTGATTACAAATCATAGTAGAAAAACTTTCCATAACTCATGAACTAAAAAAATAACATCTCTAATATGCCAAAATAGTTCCAATGAAGTGCATCAAATGTTTTTCTTAATTGTAGATTCCACTCATACCTCTTCTCTCATCACGCATACACCTCTCCAAGCACTCGCAATCACAAATAATTACATCTTTATATACATTACATCAACTTTATCTCAACTAGGTCAGCCAAGGATCTAATTAAAAAATATTAATTAATTATGGATCAATACACAATGTGATCCATTAAATGTCGACTAAGACAACAATTATCAATAACAACATCCTTGAACATGCTCCAGATCTATAAATCATGCCACGGTCCTTTTCAGCATGTTACACTACCAAGTCATCTAAGAACAATAAGAAGAACAATACGTCACATGAGAATCATCAATTTCGATCACATAATCTATTGCAATCCAGAAACATGAATAGGACACAATCTAGAAACATTAGAAAGCAACATGAAAATGCCACAACATCAATAGAAACAACTTTGTCTCATAATTCATACTCATCTCTGCACTGTTCATCAGAAACAATAAACAACAAAAACTGTCATAAAAGATAAATATTTTTCTAGCATCCAAATCATGAACCACTCAAGCTAAGGACACACATTCATGTCTTGAACTCACCACTAGGTTAGCAACCAAGAATATTACATAACCGATCCACACGAATCTAATAACTGAAACAATATCTCTTCTTGAACAACCAAAATACCAAAGACTGGTAAATCCTTCATATCTCACTCAATTCATTATATGAACCTCTATAAGTTGACATAGATAAACTACAGACATCAATAAAACCATTTGTACCTTTGCAACATCTAATATTCATTATCATAAATATACCAAAGTAATATTATCACTGAATATCTCAGGAACACACAGGAACATTGTCATCAACACTAGGAATATGTTGACATCAATGAAAACATATTAATGCCAACACATATCTCACCAATAACCCCCTTTGGCATTTATGACATCATATGATGTGAAAAATCAAAACAATGCACAAAGAAACCATATCAATAGTATTACCAGCAATATCCATAATATCTTTCAAAGTCTCTCTAAAAATATTCTCAATCATCAAACATTCTCTCTCCCTTAGTCTCATACTTATTTTCACATAACTCTCTCCCCCTTTGACATCAATAATAAAGGCACATAATGCACTAAGTCATATAGGCCAAAAATCTAAAAAAACATCTCTCTCAAAAACTAAATGAGCATCTCTTTTCAAAATCTGAAACACATACCTCATAAGAATAACTACTCTCCCTAAGAAATAGCCTCCAAAAACATCAATCCAAAATAGTGATGATCTCTGAAAGTACACCAGACTGGTGAAAATTAATTCATCTCTAGCTCTGATCAAGAGTGGAAATCACCTCAAGCTTACGTTGGAGATACTCAAAAGTATCCTTTGGCAAGGGCTTCGTGAAGATATCTACAATATTTTCTTTTGTAGACACACACTCCAATCTAACTTATTTCTTGCTGACCTTATCTCTCAAGAAATGATATTTGATAGAAATATATTTTGTCTTTGAATGCAACATACGATTCTTTGAAATATTGATAGCACTTGAATTTTCACAATAGATGGAAACAGGCTCATCAATACTCACTATGATATCTTTTAACATTTGCTTCATCAATATCACTTGTGTACGATTAATACCAGCAACAACATATTCAACTTCAGTAGTAGATTGTGATATATAGTTTTGTTTCTTACTTTCTCATGAAACTAATCTTTTACCCAAGAAGAATCCTCCACCACTTGTGCTCTTTTTGTCATCTACATTACCTTCCCAATCCACATCAGTAAATGAACTCAATGTAAAATTAGCATCCTTACCATACCATAAGTCATAATCAATTGTCCCTTTCAAGTATATGAATATCATTTTAACAACAACATGTGATTCCTTTGATTCTGCTTGAAATATAGAAACAATGGAAATAACATTCATAATATAAAATCTATTTTGTGTCAAGTATAATAAGCCACCAATCATTGATTTGTATCTTGTTTGATTTTCTTTAGGTGAATTGTCATCTTTTTGTCAATTTGAAACCAGTAATCATAGGAGTACCAACATGTTTTAAACCAACCATACAAAATTTCTTCAACAACTCTTTCATATACTTGGAATGAGATATGAAAATACCTTTATCATTTTGTGTAATTTGTAGACCAAGAAAAAATTTAATCTCACCTATCATCGACATCTCAAATTCTTTCTATATCTCATCAAAAAATTCCTTACTCAAATTGTCATTTCCACCAAAAATAATATCATCCACAAAGACTTCAACAATCAAAATGTTATCATGATAAACTTTTAAGTACACATTACTATCAACGGTAACTTTACTGAAACAAAGTGTCAGTAAATATTTATCTAACCTTGCATACCAGGCTCTAGGTGCTTGTTTCAATCCATATAATACTTTCTTCAATCGGAAAAGCATGTCATATTCATCGGTTAAAGGAAAACCATTAGGTTGTGATGATATCAGAATGATGATAGATGACATTGGTGATGATCTTAACAAAGTATTTTTATCATTTCTGGAAAACCACTAAACAGGTAAGGAAGTTAATCCAACTGGTACGCAATATAACTAATGGGTAAACAAGGTAACACGTACATGAAAATAGGTGAATAGGAGAACATGTGAAGGACAAATCGGTTAAGGAAGACAAGTATGATATCGTTACACTAGACAATATAAAGCCAACATATATACTAAGATTTGTGACCGTACCACTTAGGTAACACTGGTACAAGTAGAAATGTTGATAACACCAACTGGTAAGTTCAGTGAATAGGTAAAACCAAAGGTTATTGAATAGTTTTATTTAATTGATCAAAGCGGTTAGACGGTGCAAGATTCAACGAATCTAGACAAAATGAAAAATGTAGTACATTATTTGAAGAATCAAATAAGTCAATTTATTGGTAGTTGTGTACAAATTTGATTATGAATCTAAGGCATATTCTAACCAATAAAATAAAGGAAAATTTTTCATTGGAGATAACAACTTAAAGTTTGTTATGGATGACGTGGTAATATTTTAAAGATGTGATGAGTTAGTTGTGCTTCATAAAGCAATTTTGGAGGGAAGCAGGAACCCTAATTAGATTTTAATCGAAGGTAAAAGGACATAAGACATGATGGCTGATGAGATAGTTATAGAGTTGGAGAAACACAGTTGAAGTGTTGCTAAAAAGTAAAATCTTGAACAACGAATGCAGAGATAAGTACAAAGAAGTTTCAAGATCAGATTCAGAATAAGAGAAAAGCATAAAGGATCTGATTAGCATTCAGGAATTCACATCACATGTTAATTTCATTGTTATATTCATAATAGTTTCAACAAGTTAAATCCTTTAATCGGGTAGTCTCTTATAAGAATTTTTATTATAAATCTATTAATAGGGTGAACACTGTAATAGTGGGATTAAATCATTTAACAAGGTAGTATGTAATAGGAATTTAGATACTTCTAAAAAGGTATCGGTAACTCCTAATAGGGTGATTCGCCTAAAAAGTGACATGATGTAATCTCCTAACAGATCACTCTTTTCTACTGCAGTGAGAAGATTGTGGGTGTCATCCCTACCATGGTTTTTCTCTCTAACCAAGGGTTTCCACGATAAAAATATGAGTGTTATGTGTGTGTATGTGTTGTTACTTCATTTATTGCACTTTTACTTACATGTGCAGTTATATGCTTATTAGTAAGGAAGTTTTATTTTTTGTTATTTAGAGGTTTAGGTGAAAGTCTAAAAGTTTTATTAGTCCTAATTCAGCCCCCCCCCCCCCCCCCCCCCCCCTCTCTCTCATTACCTATTATTTCCAACAATTGGTATCAGATCACAAACTCTCTACAAACAAAGTTTAACAACTTGGGGAGTAGATATGTGGAGATGGAAAGCTATAGGTATGAAAGATAGTTGGCTGCAGCTAATGAGATGATTGAGGAGATTAAGGAAAAGCTTAAGTCTTCACTAGACAAAAGCAAATAATTGTGTGAACAACTAAGAGATAGTGTAGACAACATTGATGAATTATCTTAAGGAAGTGTTAACTCTAAAGAAGTTGAGGCAGCTATAGAAGATGTGATGGAAAAGAACAAGATTCTGACTGATGAAGCATCCAAGATGAAAAGAGAATAAGAAATTTAAGCTATAAGGATGTGTGAACTACTTGAAGGAATGAGAGTTGCTGAAGATAGAAAAAGAACTGCTAAAATTGCAAAGAAGAATGTTGAAGAACTGATCAGAGAAAAAGATATTATACTTCAACTATTGACACATGACAACCATACACTGAATGAACAGATGAATGACACGGGTGATGAAAACCTACAAATGTGTACTGAGAAAGAATCAATGAGACAAGAGAATGAGAAACTGAAAGAAGACTTGAAGATTGAGAGAGAGACAAATGAAAAACCAAGAACTATGAATAAAGCATGCAAAATATTGACGATCAATTGAAGAGTCAAATGCGACCTAGAGATACTTCTGGCCTAGGTTATACCAGTGACAATAAACTTGAAAAATGAGAATCATCTAAATCTAGTGTTGAACTAGAATCTAAGATTCCTAAGGTATACACAAGTCCACAAGGTAAGAAACCTACTAAACCCACTTGTTATAATTTTGGAAAGACAGGACACACTGCTAATATATGTAGAAGTCAACCAGTGAATGTTCCAAGAGCTACTCATTTTAATGGGTATTGTTACAATTGAAATAAGTATGGTCATAAATCTTATGAGTGCATATCAAGAACCATAAATAGATCATCTAAAAGGATTTTCAATGGCTATTGTTATTCATGTAATAATTTTGGACACAAGGAAGAACATTACAAATCAACAACACCTAACAAATCGGTGAGTGTTATAAGAAGAGAAGGTAACATGAATGTTTCATGTACTATTTGTGGAAAATATGGACACATGGCTATGAATTTTCAATTAAGGAATTATAGAGGTAATGTTAGACCATGGAGGACAATAGGTATGGCATTTTTTTATTGTCATAAGGTTGGTCATCTTACAAGAAATTTCAAGAAAAGGAACTGGTCACCGAGCAATGAAGATGAGAAAGGTAAAAATATTGTTAATGTTGAAGAAGTGAGGAATGAGATTGAAAAGGTTTGGGTGAAGAAAGAATAAAAGAAATAATATGCCAACACATCGACAGGTAACCCAATATCCTCTGGCTCAGGGGATTCATCCTCAAACTAAGCAAGTAAGTTTTTCTTAGGGACTGAATTTCATTGCTATATCCAAACAACCCCTTATAATCATGAGAGGTAATATCTATTTGCATAATAAGATGCATTGGTGTTAGTTATGTTGTATTACATAGAGTTGAGTTTTTATAAATCACTATTTTTATCATTTTCAAAGAGTTGTGCATTAATGCTACTGTTAGCAGTAATCAGTGAAAGTTGTAATCGGTAGAGTAATATCAATAAACTGTATTTAATGTCTTAACTAGCCGTTGGACAACTTTTGGGAAAATAAATTAGAGGTAAACCTATTAATTATTCACCTTGCATTTTGAAGGTTATTTACAGGAGAAAATTTTGATTTCATAGTGTGATTGAATTTGAGAACTATCTGAGCTAATCACTTGCAAAGATTCAAATTGAGAATTTGAAATCCCTAAATGATATAGTAAGCAAAGCGGTGATCATTTGAAAAGAAATTCAGTGTGATAGAGTTACAAAGAAGAAATCTATTGATTTACTATGGTGTCAAGGGTTGCTACACCTACATTGATCAAAATAACCAAGGAGGTGGAACCTGAACATAACCTACACCCGTTGAAGGCAACGTAAGTTGACAAAATGGGTGCCCTATCCCTAATTCCACCCCAATTTCTATTGATGGAAGATGTAAGAACCTTTATTCACTGTAATGTTGTTGAATTAGGTGATGAGAAAATTCAGAAGTATTTGGCTATTTACAACAATTTTGAACTTAAAGATGAGTTCAAACATATTCAAATGAAAAGTTTGACACACATTTTGGACTTACTAGAGATATTCAAGGAGGAATGGATTATATATGTCTTGATTTTTTTTCATGACCAATTCATATGACTGGAGGAGCCAATAAAAAACATGAAGGAGTTGATTCATCTAATAACAGGTTTTACAATGTACCCTAAGGAAAATATCTATGAATATGGTTGTACAGCTTATAAAGTCTAAGCAAGATCATAGAGCAATGACAATAGATGACATTGAAGATCAAGAAGTTTGTTTTGTAGCAATGATTTTTGGTTACAAATTTTACCAATCTAGTTGGTTGAATAGTGATCCCTATGGAGATATTCATGCCACTTACCAGATAGTGAAGGAAGAAACAATATATGACCTATTAGAAATGGTGAGGACACGGCTAATTACAAACCTAAAGAGAATTCAGACAGACAAAAAACAATCACTGGAGTTTGGATCACTGTTGGTATGTATGTTTTTCTATGTGCAAATTTTATTATAGTTGATATTGTAAGAGTACACCAATATCAAGGCATACAAAATCCTAGATGACCATGAGTGTGATCTTGCATCAACAGACAGATTAATAACAGTCAGGGAGATAGTTTTGACCTCACCTTGGCATACAAATAAATGGGGTCAAGGTATGTGAGGCGTATCCACCTTAATGTGGAGGCTCTTTTCATAGATACCCAGTTTATTTGATGTTGTGCGATCATGGGGACTACACCAACAAGAATAAATAAAATAAAATGAGTGAAAAGAATTATAGACAACATTTAAGAAAAAGTTCATCAAGTGTGATCATTATATGTTTGTCTATGTAGGATGTTGAGAAACACCATCGTGCTTATGAGTACATAGTATTGAGAAACATGGTTGTGTGCTTGAGTGTTAGTAAGCCAATATTAAGGTTTGTGTTTTGTTACCCAATGTGTGTTAAGAAACATTGTTGATTGGGGTGTTGAGAAACACTTTTGTGTTAGTGGAAAACTATCCAGTGGCTGAGAAACCTTGATAATTGACTTTGATTGATGAGATGACTAAAAAAATGTGGACTTGGTGGTCAACATTTCTAGGAAATTTCCATTGGTGAGGATTGTGTTCCTAGGACTAAGACATCATTTGATTCCAAACTATAGTGGTGAGACACCAAGTGAGATGAGTTACACAAGGTCATGAAAGTGACTCAAATTTCATACATGCAACAAAGGTAAGTTTAAGCCTTTGCATTCTAGATAGCCAAGCTACGCCTGGATAGATGGAGCATTAGTTACAAGTGATGCTTGTTTTCTAGGTTTTCACCACTTGGTAGAATTTATATTTTTGCTACCAAGATGCCTGTTTACTGGGTTTTCACCAAGGTGTTTTTTCTTTTTCAAAAAAAATTGTGTTCCTCCTTTTTATCCTTTTTTGTGATTCATCAGGGTACCTGTTTGCCAGGTTTTCACCAGGATGATAATTTTTGAGGACTTTTTGTATTGTTTTTGCTTTTTTTTATTTTTTCTATTTTGGGAATTTTTCAGGATTAGTTTCTCTATACAGGAACTACTCTTTTCTCTAAATGTCTGTATGTAGAAAATTTTCAAGTGAATTGTGTTGATTAGATCAAGGAATGTTTCCCCTTACAGAGTTGATAGTTAATAGGCTCTAGAGACAAATGCTATAGTAATTACAAAGGGACCAAGCCATCTGGGCTCAAACTTGCCCTTATGTTCTCAATTTCATTAATTTTTTGGATTCTCTCTGAGTACAAGATCACCAACCTAAAATTCTGTGTGCCTTACATTCTAGTTGTTGTTGGAAAATACAATTGAAACAATTGTTATATTTCCATTGATGTCAAACCTTAACTGGTAAGACAGTTTCTATCTTGTAAAGTATCATATCAATTTATTGATGAAGAATATTTGAAAAGGAGAGATAACAAGAAGACCTGGTGAAATGGTTGAGTTATTGATGCAGAGGATTCCTTGAATGTGGAATCAGGAGTCCTAACATCTGATAGGTTTCTAAATCCCATCCCAAGGAATGCTCAACACCATGAAAACAACACTCCAACCATGGTAAATGCAACCTATGCTAATTTCCTTCTATCTCAGGAAAGTTTTATGAGATGGATTTATTTAACCTTCAAGATGACAAGATGAATTTTTATGGAAAGAAAGAAAGTTTTTGGTAACATAAAAAACTATAACCAAAAAAAATGTTAGGGTTCTAAAGCTTGATTTGATACCCCAAATTGTAAACCTATTGGACGTGCAGACTCAGAGAAAGAAAACAGTTTTAATATACATCTACTCTGTATCTAATAACTTTTGACTCCAACCATATTTTGGTAATCGCTTCAGTCAGAAGCTATGTAATTAGGTTTTGTAAAACATATTTCAAATTCAAGGAAATCCAACGATGCAAACAAATTTTATGGTCTCTGCACCGAGACCTATTATAACTGTCAAAACATGGAAAATACAAAAAAACAACTTCATTGATCTCCAAACCTATTACATCGACTTCCCCACCCTTTTCTCAGAATTACAATCACTTATATTCTTGTTCCATCCTTAGGAACTGATTCAAAACTCCCCCAACTAACTTTTCAACCAATCCTTTAATCGGTTGTCTCTTAATCCTATGTTGTCAATTTTGACAACAA
>MU228511.1:1387159-1418984 GCA_018584345.1 Thuja plicata
ATTTTGTGGCTCTATTGGCCAAATTACATAGATTTAAGATCTTTTAGGCCTCCCTTGTCTTCATCTCTCCTTGGATCTTCATCAAGGATTCATGGTGACCCTTATGCTCTAGGTGCTCCTGCACCAGTTATGCAAAACTACAATGGGTACTTGAAGAGATCGCACCTTGACAAGGTAATATAATTTTTATCTTAAGTCTAAGTGAAGTTTGGATGGCTACATGGTTAGTCTTGACTGAGTTACAGAGTAGAAGATTAAAGAACATAAGTTCAGAACAATTTGTGTCGAGTAATGCCGAGTTATGCGAGTGTTGACCGAGCACTAGTATATGCTGAGAAAATTTTTGTGTTGACCAAGCATCAATATGTGTAGAGTGTTAGAGAATTACTGAGTTACACAAAGATGACCCTGTGACAGTGCACAGTATTGACCGAGTGTCAGTATTATGACAGTTTTAGAAATATTTGAGATCCCAACCGACATAGTTGATTTTCTTGGGAAATGTGAAGCATATTTAAGATAATGATGATTTTTGTAGAGAATTAAATGAGCATTTAATATATGTTTAACCATTTTTATGTATGGATTCAAGAAGGAGTTTTAGGATGTATTCTACAATGTAGATGGAAATGAAATGATGGAAGGATTCATTAGATCTAACCTAAACCTAATATCTATGATGATGATTAAGCGGCAATAGATTGAGCTACCTGATCTGAGAGGTATAAGTTTAACCTAATTATAGGTTATGTGAGTGTGATATGTGGTTAATTCAATTGATTGGCTAATATAAGCAGAAGGCAGAAAAGGCTGAGCAGAGAAGAGCATATCAGAGTTTCTAAGAGGTGATTTCTTGAAGGATTTCCAAGCAGATCAAAGTTCAGAGATCAGAGATGGAGATGACAATGAAGGCCATTCAGTGAATTAGCATTTGAGTTATAATTGGATCTGTATTTGTAAAGTGAGTTGTATATTTCAGATTACAATTTGTTGTTACTTTCTAACCATTGTATCAGTTGCAAAATCCTTTTAAACAAGTTTGACCTAATAGTCATATTGTTAAATCATTTAATCACGGTGACATTCTAATGGAATGGTCTAAGCCCTTTAACAAGGCTCACTTCTAATAGGGAGATTAAATCCTTTAACTGGGTCACATTTAACAGTGTGTATTGTAACCTTTAACTAGGTTGGCTTTTCATAGAGCTCACTTCAGAAGAGTGAAAAAATGGTAGAATGTTACTAGTGGTTTTTCTCATATTGGGTTTCCACGTTAAATTCTGGTATCATACATGTGTGAATTTTATTTGATGTGTTATACTATTGAGATTTTTATATTCTGCAATTTGATTATAGTAGGACAGTAAACTGCAAGTTTATATTATTGATCATATGCTATAGAGACTGAGTGAATTACTGAGTGGATCTTAGTTGGTTGAAGTGTTTGAAAGTTCAATTGGTACATTTGGACCTTGGATAACTGATTCACCCCCCCCCCCTCTCAGTTATTATAAATCATTCTAACAATTGGTATCAGTGCTATTGCGGTACTTGTGGAGAAAATTTTGAAGGTACTTAAAGATAAAGATCAAGATGTATAAAAAGGTGTCAAGGTTGAACAAGGAGAACTTCCCTGTATGGAAAATATTGATGAAGCTACACCTAGCTGGTATTAGAGATGCAAAAAAATACTATGTGGAACATGATTACATAATAGTGTCTGCACCTATGACAGCTCAGCAGATAAAAGAAAAACAAGAACACAACCAAGCTATGTTGGAGATTGCATCAATCCTAAGCTATCTTGAATTTGAAGATATAAAAGACTAAAAAACTAAAAAATAAATGTGGGATACACTGGAAACTATCTATGGAGGTGATACAAATGTACTGAGAGCCAAATCTGAAATCTTGAGAGGTAAGTTTGATGAAATAAGAATGCAAGATGGTGAAATTATTGTTCAATATTGTAGCCAAATTAAGGAGGTTGTAAATGTTATTAGAGGAGAAAATGGAACTATTAGTGATGATACTTTTATTAGAAAGGTACTAAGAACCTTAATTCCTATATATGTTATTGGGGTATCTGCTATACAAGAACTGATATATACTCCTGGTAACAACTTAACTCTGGAAGGTCTAGTTCGTAGACTTACTACTTTTGAAATGTCAAATTTTGATAATTTCACTCCTAACCAAGTTGATTTTGCATTCAGATCACAATTGACTCTTCATAAATCAAGAAAAGGAAAATAAAGACATGTGAATAGCGACAGTGACACTTTTGATGAATATCTTGATGAACTTGAAGCACTTATGGCTAGAAGATTACCGAGAGGAAGAGGAAAATTCAAAGGTAAACTTTCAATAATCTTCTTTTCATGTAACAAAGTTGGCCATATTGCTGCAAGATGTCCTGATAGGAATGATAAGGATGAGAGAAGAGAAAGCAAGTATAAAGACAAAATGGATGATAGAGATTTCAAAAAGTATAAGGACTATAAAGACAAAGGTAAGAAATCCTTCTATATTGTTGAAGAAGAAACTAATAGTGAATCTGATAAATCTGATGACAATGATATAGAAGTTGTTTATGTTTCCATGAAAGATGATTCTAATGAAGATGAGAAAACTGTACTTATTTCTTATCTGAGTAAAGGTGATAGATGGATAATTGATAGTGGTTACTCACATCACATGAATGGTAACAAAAGTAAATTTGAAACCTTAAACTATTACAAAGGTGGTAGTGTTAAGTTTCTAATGACAAACCATGTCTTGTGAAAGGAAAAGGATCAATAAAATTGATTGATAAGGTCATATGTGACAATGCCTATTGGGTTGAAGGACTAAATTGTAACTTGTTGAGTGTTTCTCAGTTGAATACTTCTGGATACCAAGTTGAGTTTCATCACAGAAAAGCTAAGATTTTGTATGCTACTAGTGAACTGATTGGAAGTGGAGAACATACAAGAGGTAATTTGTTCTATCTAGATTTATCTGATGAGACATGTTTTTTTGCACAATATGATGATATATGGTTATGGCATAAGAGGTTATGTCATGTGAACTTTGACAATTTGGAAAACATTAGTAAGATGAAAAGAGCAAGAGGGTTACCAAGATTGAAGAAACTTAATAATGTTATGTGTAAGTAATGTCAGTTGGGCAAAATGACAAAATCTAGTTTCAAGAGAAAAACCTATTCTTCTGATGATGTTTTGGAATTGGTTCATACTGACCTTTGTGGACCTATTGGTGTACAAAGCTACCGAGGTGATAAATATTTCATATTGTTTGTTGATGATTACTCTAAAATGATGACTATAATGTTTCTCAAAGAAAAATATGATGCCTTCAGTTGTTTAAGTGGTATTTGGAAAAAGTTGAAAAAGAGACAGGTAAGAACTTGAGATGTCTGAGATCTGACAGAGGAGGAGATTTTATATCAAATAAGTTCAACTTATCCTACAATGATAGATGAATTAAAAGATAGATGTTTGCTCCAAGCACTCCCCCACAGAATGGCATAGCCGAGAGAAGGAATAGATCAATAATAGATTGTGCTAGAACACTGATGATAGAAAAGAATGTTACACAAAAGTACTAGAGAGAAGTTGTAAATACAACAGTCTATACCTTGAACCGAGTACAAGTCAAGAAAGGAACTGATATTACACCTTATGAGTTATGCTATGGTTATGCACTAATGTAAAATATTTTAAATTTTTTGGGAGAAAATGTTATATAGTGAAAGACAATAGAAATGGAAAACTTGATGCTAAAAGTGATGAAGGCATATTCCTAGGTTATTCCACTAAGAGAAAAGTGTATAAGTGTTTGAATTCTAACACTAAAAAATTTGTGGAAAGTGCCAATGTTAGAATTGATGAATATACATAAAAGAATGAAGTGTAATTCAAGAAAGAACCCAAAGATTATAGATCTTTCATTTATATGAACGAAGGAGAGCCTAGTAGTGTGCCTGAACCTAAAAAAGAAGTTGTTGAACAACAAAATGATGTTGTCGAGCAACATCAAGAAAATTATGAGATATAGAAAGATGTTTCTGAGCATCAGGAGGAGACTGTTGAGGAAGAAGCAGAGACAAAAAATGAAACTGAATTTAACTTTGATGATGAATCTGAGGATGAACAGAAAGAGCAAAGAAGACCAGAGCCTACACTAGAAAATATGTGAGAAGACATCATAAACCAGATCAAATTATTGGAGATAAAGATTCAGAGGTCATGACAAGAAGCAACTTGAAAAATTAGATATGTTTATAATGTGAATTCAAGCCGAAAATAGTGAAAGATGCCTTAGGAAATGAAGATTGGATACATGCCATAAATGAAGAAATTGAACAAATTAAGAAGAACAAAACCTGAACACTAGTACCTAGATCAAAAGATGAGAATGTTATTGGAACAAAGTGGGTATTTATAAATAAGTTGAATGAGCATTGAGAAGTTATAAGAAACAAGGCCAGACTAATATGCAAAGGTTATGCACAAGAAGGCATTGACTATGGTGAGACGTTTTCCCCAGTTGCAAGATTGGAAGGAGTTAGAACTCTATTGGCTTATGCAACCTACAAAGGATTCAAAGTATATCAAATGGATGTCAAATCAGCATTTCTGAATGGAATATTGGATGAAAAGGTATACATTGAACAAGCTGAAGAAATTGTTCATTCAAGCAAGAAGAATATGGTTTGCAAGTTACATAAAGTGTTATATGGATTGAAGCAAGCCCCCAGAGCATGGTATGAGAAATTTCACAATTACTTATTCAAGATTGGATTTACAAGGACAAATGACAATAGTAATCTATACTTAAATTTTGAGAAAGGTAAAGGGATATTGTTAGCTGAAATATTTGTTGATGATATCATATTTGGAAGACAAGATGTTTTATGCCAATTATTTGCAAAAGACATGCAAATTGAATTTGAGATGTCTATGTTTGGAGAGATCAAATTCTTTATTGGTTTGCAAGTATATCAGATGAAGAAAGGTATCTACATACACAATATAAGTATATCAAGGAGATACTAAAGACTTTTGACATGAAGGACTCCAAACCTGTAAGTACTCCTATGGCTACTAGATAGAAACTATCAAAGACTTATGAGATAGCTGAAGTGAATCAAACCCTATATAGATCAATGATTGGAAAACTACAATATCTTGTCCACAGTAGACCAATTAATACTGCATTAGTAGTTGGGATTATTGCAATATTTTCTTAAAATCCTAAAGATAGTCACTTAATGGCATTGAAAAGGATTCTAAGATATTTGAAGGGAACAGAAGACTATGGATTGTATTACAAGAAGAATGAGAGTTTGAACTGAAAGTTTACACAGATGTGGATTGGGCAGGTAATGTTGATGACAGAAAGAGCACAAGTCAAGGTGCATTCTTTTTAGGAAAGAGATTAGTCTCTTGGACAAGAATGAAATAGAACTGTATTTCTCAATCCACAGCAGAGGCTAAATATGTCATAGCAAGAGTGAATTGTTCAAACATAGTGTAGATCAAGAAATTGTTGAAAGGTATGAAGGAGGAAATCACAGACCCAGTTGTTATTTTTTGTGATAACACTAGTGCTATTAATATTTCAAAGAATCCTATGATGCATAAAAAGACTAAGCATATTGCTATCAAGTATCATTACTTGTGAGAGCTAGTACAATACAAAGAAGTAGGACTTGAATATGTTAATAGAAAGGAATAGCTGGAAGATATATTTACTAAAGATTTACCTAAGGATGCTCATGAATATCTAAGAGGAAAACAAGAGGTGATTCCCCTATCTAATGCTAAATGATATCATATAGAGTGGTTTCATCAAATGTATTATATAGAATATCTAACAGATTGATGCAAAATGTGATCACACTTTAGGAGTCACCTAAAGCTGTGAAGTGTTAAGCAAAAGATGTTGATCAGTCATAAGAAAGATGACATAGGGAGCATTGAATTCAGAAACCTGACAAAGATATCTACATATTGAAGATGTATGTCTTTGGCATTGTTGTCAAAGAGGGAGATATACTATTTGAGGAAGAAATAAACAATGAGGGAGATAAGCTACAGAGATAAATATATCAAAGAGGGAGATAATATTTGTATTAGAGAGAATTGGAATGAAGCTAAGGAAAATAATAAAAATCTATTTACAGAACATACTTTTTGGATTATTTGGTAACCTTGCATATGTAGTTTGTTTGCATGTGTTTTCCATCAATGCCAAAGAGGGAGATTGTTCGAAACTATAATTGAAACAATTGTTATATTTCCATTGATGTCAAACCTTAACTGGTAAGATAGTTGCTATCTTGTAAAGTGCCATATCAATTTATTGATGAAGAAGATTTGAAAAGGAGAGATAACAAGAAGACCTAGTGAAATGGTTTAGTTATGAAAAACTACAATGGGTACTTGATGAGATCGCGCCTTGACAAGGTAATATATTTTTTATCTTAAGTCTAAGTGAATTTTGGATGACTACAAAGTTAGTCTCGACCGAGTTATAGAGAAGAAGATTAAAGAACATAAGTTCAAAATAGTTTGTGTTGAGTAATGCCGAGTGATGTGAGTGTCGACCGAGTGCCAATATATGCTGAGAAAATTTTAGTGTTGACTGGGCATCAGTATGTTTCGAGTGTCAAATAATTGTCAAGTTACACAAAGATGACCAAGAGGCAGTGCACAGTATTGACCAAGTGTCAGTACTGAGAAAGATTTGAGATCCCAGCTGACATAGTTAATTTTCTTGGGATATGTGAAGCATGTTTAAGATAAGGATGATTGTTGTGGAGAATTAAATGAGCATTTAATATATGTTTAACAATTTTTATGTATGGGTTCAAGAAAGAGTTTTAGGATGTATTCTACTATGTATATGAAAATGAAATGATGGAAGGATTCATTAGATCTGGCCTAAACCTAAGATCTACGGTGATGATTAAGCAGCAATAGATCGAGCTACCTGATCAGAGAGGTATAAGTTTACCCTAATTTTAGGTTATGTGAGTGTTGTATGTGGTTAATTCAATTGATTGGTTAATCTAAGAAGAAGGCAGAAAAGGCTGAGCAAAGTTGCTAAGAGGTGATTACTCGAACGATTTCCAAGAAAATCATAGATCAGAGATCAAAGACAGAGATTAGAGATGGAGATGACAATGAAGGCCATTCAGTGAATTAGCATTTGAGCTATAATTGGATCTGTATTTGCAAAGTGAGTTGTATGTTTCAAATCACATTTTTTTGTTACTTTCTAACCATTGTATCAATTGCAAAATCCTTTTAAACAAGGTTGACCTAGCAGTCATATTGTTAAATCATTTAATCAATGTGACATTCTAACGGAATGGTCTAAGCCCTCTAACATGACTCACTTCTAATAGGGTTATTAAATCCTTTAACCGGGTTACATTTAACAGTGTGTATTGTAACCTTTAACCATGTTTGCTTTGCACAAACCTCACTCCAAAAGAGTGAAAAATTGGTAGCATGTTATTGGTGGTTTTTCCCATATTGGGTTTCCATGTTAAATCTTGGTATCATACTTGTGTGAATGTTATTTGATGTGTTGTACTATTAATAGTTTTATATTTTACAATTTGATTACAGTAGGACAGTAATCTATAAGTTTATATTGTTGATCATATGCTATAGAGACCGAGTGAATTACTGGGTGGATCTGAGTTGGTTGAAGTGTTTGAAAGTTCAATTCGTACATCTGGACCTTGGATAATTGATTCACCCCCCCCCCATCTTATTTATTCTAAATCATTCTAACAGTTGTAACCTCTAGAAATTATTTTCTAATTGACCTTCAGATGGTCAAATGCTTCTTGTCTTCTTTCATCAAGCAGTTCTAATTCTTGGATTCTGGAAATCTGGTAATCTTCATCAGTTATGAGTCCTTACAAAGATACCCTGAGTGATGCTATCTCTACCTCAATAGGTAATACTGCTTCTATACCATATACCAAGGAAAATGGTGTTGTCCCTATAGGAATTCTAATAGTAGTTTGATAGGACCATAAAGCTGGATTCAATTGGAGATTCCAATATTTTCCTGATTTGCTCAATGTCCTATGTAGGATTTTCAATATTTTTTTGTTTGATGCTTCAACCTGTCTATTTCCTTGTAGGTAGTAGATAGAGGAACAATTTTTTGTAATGGAATTTCTCACATAGCTCATCAATGTCTCTATTCTTGAATTGTCTCCCATTGTATGTTATGGTAGAGGAAGGTATCTTGTACCTATAGATAATATAGTTTAGGATGAACATTGATACTTGTTTTCTGGTTGCCTTAACAAGAAGGAATGCTTTGACCCGCTTTGTGAAGTACTTAGTGGCTGTGATGATGAACTTTTGTCTGCTTGATTATGAAGGATATATTTGACCCACTAGGTCAAAGGCCCATTGTTGAAATGGTCAATGTGTGATAAAAGGTAACAGTTCTCGAGCGAGATCATGGATTAGGTTACCATGTAGTTGGCATTTCTTGCAAGATTTGGTGAATTGAAAAACATCCTTCTCAATGGAAGACATGTAGTATCCAACCCTTAGGAGTTTCTTGGCCAATGAGAGACAATTTGGATGAGACCCATAAATACCTTCGTGGACTTCCTTTAGCACATGTTCAAACTCTTCACGTTCTAAACACCTAAGAAGAGTATTTTCTAGACCTCATCTATACAGGTCATTAGCTATGATCAAGTAACGCAATGCATTTCTTGTAAGGTTTATCTTTTCATTTCTAGATACGTCATTAGGTATTATATATTCTTGCAGGTATGGGTATATTTGTCTATATCTAGAGGATTAAGTGCCCACAATTGAACACACTATTTGGGAATCTGGGGAATCATATGTGGGGAAGGGAAGTTCTTCCACCAGGAATTCATTGTGGAGCTGATGCTCTTCCAATTGTGATATTGAGGCTAGGGTATCCATGGTGTCAACTTCTTTATTCTCTGCTCTTGGGACCTGTTGAAATGTGATAAAGATGAAGTACTTTTTCAAGTCATCAACCATCCTCTTTTACGGTGTGATATTTTCATCCTTAGTCTCGTATTGATCATTAAATTGGTTGATTACTAACTGATATTTTTCATAAATGTGGAGTTCCATGATTCTCCACTCGATAGCCAACTGTAAAGTCCATTCACTAAGGCTTTGTACTTGGCAACATTGTTTGTGCAAGGAAAAATCATCTTGTAAGCTTTAGATAGTTTATATCCTTGTGGAGTTATCAACAATAAACTAGCTCCAGACCCTTATTGTGTGAATGATCCATCAAAGAACATTTTCCATGAGTGCCCTGTCAGATGTAGGATGGCTTCATCACAGAATTTGACCATTAGAGGATGTCAATCTTGAAGAGGATCATCTGTCAGGTGGTCAGCAATGACTTTCCCTATGATGGTCTTTCTATCTATGTATTCAATGTCAAACTTATTGAGTATCATCACCCATTTCTCTATTCTATCGGTCAAGTTTTCTTTTTGTAATAAATACTTCAAAGGATCAATTTTTGCGATTAACTTGACCGAATGTGCCAACATGTAATGCATGATATTTTGCAAGGTGAATACAACTAATAGGCAATATTATTTTATTATTGTTTAATTGTATTGATATGAAATCATTGTTCTGATGACGTAGTAGATGTCTCTTTATTTCCCTATTCATCATGTTGCACCAGCAGAGCTCCAAGCAATGTTGTTGTAGCAGATATGTATACCAGGAGAGACTTCCCTAGTACGGGTGTAATTAGAATAGGTAGATTTTCTAAGTACTCCTTGATCTTCTAGAGTTTCTTTTCACACCCTTCATCCCACTTGAATTTTATACCCTTATGCAATATTTTTGTGAAGGGTTGATCCTTATCTGCTAATTATGTGATGAACCTTTTGATGGATTATAGTTTTCCTTGCAATGTTCTAATTTGACTGATATTCCTTAGCGGTTGCATCTCCATTATGGATTTCACTTTTTATGGATCAACTTCAATGCTTTTTTTCCAAAATAATATACCCAAGGATTTTTCTAGATGTTAGACCAAAGGCACACTTCTTTGGGTTCAACCTCAACTTGAAATATTCCATCCTATCAAAGATTTTCTCTAAGTCGACCAAGTGTGTAGTTCTTGTTGTTGATTTAGCCAAAGTTTCATCAACATAATCTTCCATGTTCTTGTGTATAATGTAGTTTAATATGGTTATCATAGCTCTCTAATATGTTTCCCATGCATTCTTAAGACCAAAAGGCATGACGTTCCAGAAGAACGTGCCCCAAGCACAAGTAAAAGTTGTCTTTTCCTGATCCTCAAGCACTGTCCTTATCTTATTATATCTTGAGAAGCCATCCATTAGGGAGTACATCTTATATCCTACTGTGAGGTCCACAATCATGTCGATGTTGGGGAGTGGGAAGTCATCTTTGGGACAAGCTTTTTTTAGATCTTAGAAGTCTGTGCAGACTCTAATTTATTTGTCAATCTTAGAAATAGATACAATATTTAAGATCTAGTCGGCATATGCGATAGCTCTGATGAATTATTATTTTAGCAAATTCTTTAACTCGTCTTTAACCAATAGTGCTACGTGAGGGTGCATTTTTCTGAGCTTTTGTTTGACTGATCTGACGTCGGGAGTAATAGACAAGTGATGCATTATTAAGTCACTATCAAGTCCTGACATATCTGATTAGGACCAAGCAATTTTATTCTTTTTTCTCATGAAAAAATGAGTGAACTATTTCTTTTCTTCTTCAGACAAAGACTGTGTTAAATATATCAATTAAAGTGATTTTGTTGTTCCCAAGTTGATCGACTGTGTAGGCTCTATGAGTACTAAAGATTGCTCCTGAAATTTATTTGGTAGGATATGAAGTTTCCCATCCTCTGGTGCCTCTAAGAGGTTTTCACCATTGGATACATCATTTGTTTTTACTATTTTAGGTTTTGACACTATCACAACGTAGTTTTCACTGCCATACCTCTTTTTCTTTTTATTTATTTTTTAAGACTAAGAAACTTGATATCCCCCTCTGTCATGTTCATGCTCATTGCACTGGTGGAAGAGGTAAGATGTTCAATAGAATTTAGGTAATAGGCCAAGGAATAGTCATTTGGGAAAGAAATTGAGTTTACAAGCTTGTTTGGATTCCACTCAATAAGTTCAGGGTGTATTAGGGATGAAGATCTAGTGGGTTCTAGGGATAGCATTGTGTTATCATGATCAACACTTTCAACTGGTCAAAGAAGATATATTATGCCACTCTCTGAAGGACTTCCAAGAATGTGAAGCGTCCTAACATCACTTGTTGATGACAATTATTCAATTGTGTATTGTCATTGATGTTTACACAAGTGTAGTGATGTTTACACAAATGTCAAATCCTAACCGATCACAATCATTCTATGCCAAGCTCTCTCAGGAATTGAAGAAGACCAAAGTGATTTTCAATTCTAACCGAGTTCACTCGGGCATTATAGTATTGGTTGGGCATTGAAGGATTTCAGTATTAACCGAGATATACTTTTAGTGACAACTGACTCAACAGTTTATATTTTATGGTTAATTGGTTATATGAAGCTGACAAAATTAAGTTTTATTGATTATTTGGAAGGCTATTAAGGCCGACTTGAAAAGGATTATCATATTTATATAAGGTCAAGTTTGGATTGAATATGTAGAAAAAAGTGAGATATGTGTTTATGACATGAAGTCTGGAGGTGAAATCAGATGAGATTTTGATTGAGAATAAAACATATAGAGCTGCAACAGAATATACGATCAGTGAGGATCAAGTTTTATAAGCCAGAGAAGAGATCTGAATCAGCAAAGACAGTTGCTTTGACAAATAGGTCAATCCATTTTTACTCTCTAACAATTTTAGCAGTGATCAAAAATCTCTTAACAGAGTAGACTTAACAGTCTTTTGTAAATCATCTCACAATGTGACATTTCTACATTGAAGTGTTTGAAGACCTCTAATAAGGCCACTCCTTACAGGGTGATTAAATCCTCTAACATGGTCACACCTAACAGTGTGTTATTTTAACCTTATACAAGGTTGGCTCCTAACAGGGCTCACTTCAGAAGAGTGAAAAATAGTGACTAGTTGCAATTGGTGGCTTTTCCCATATTGGGTTTCCACATTAAATCTTGGTGTTATCTGTGTACATTTTATTTTATTTATGGTTTATGTTTTTGTAATTAATCACTAAAGGATAATCACAATTAATATCTTAAGATTTTCTATGTTAACCGAGTGACAGTATAATATCTATGTTAACCGAGCAACAAAGATAATTTGTTTAATACATCTAAGGGACTTGGATTTGTTTTTGTGGTAACTGATTCACCCCTCCCCTCTCAGTTACTCAACTCATTTACAACAATTGGTATCAGAGCATTGGTGCTTACAGGGAATATTTTAAGTTCTTTTAGGGAAGTTTTCAAGGCCGAAGCTAAAGATCAGAGATGTCTTACATAAGGAAGATCCCCAAGCTTAACAAGGACAACTTCACTGCATGGAAATATTTGATGAGGCTACATCTATCTACTATTGGAGATACTAGTTTGCAATTCTTGGATCACAAGTATGTGGAACCACCAAGACCTATGTCTGTGGAACAGATGGTGTCCATGAAGCATCAAAACATAATGATGATTGATATTTCTTCTTCACTCAGCTATTCAGAATTTAATGAAGTCAAGGATTGTCCTACTGCCTATGATATGTGGAAGAAACTACATGATATACATGGAGGAGATGGCAATGTAAAGAGAGACAAAGTAGAAAGTGTCAGATGTCAGTTTGATCATATGAAAATGAAATAAGGAGAAGACATTACAAAGTACAGTGAAAGAATCAATAAAAGTGTCACTGCAATCAGAGCTTTCGGCAAAACAATTGAAGACAAAATAGTGGTCAGTAAGGTATTGAGAACTTTACTTCCTATCTATGCAATTAGAGTTTCATCTATTCAATAGATTAGATGTAGTAATGATATAACTCTAGATGGATTGGTTGGAAGGATTACAACTTTTGAGTTGGACAACTTTGACAATTATTGTCCCAATCCTAGCAATCTTGAGTCTGAATTCAAAGCTAAATTAAACCTTGGAAAGATGAAAGGAAAACAGATTGGCAGTGACAATGATGATGATTCTGATGATGAAGATCTGGAAATCATTGAAGCATTACTTGCAAAGAGAGTTGCAAAAGGAAAAGGACAATACAAAGGAGGAATACCATTGATTTTATTTTCATGTGATGAGGTTGGTCACATTGCTACTAAGTGTCCAAATCAGGAAGACAAAGGTGAGAGAAAGTTCAAAAAGTACAAAGGCAAGAAAGATTTCAAAAGCTACAAGGACAAAGGTAAGAAATATTATTATATTGCTAAAGATTCTGATAGTGATGAAGATGAAGATGAAATGGTTTACATTGCTATTAAAGATGAGTCAGATAATGAAGATAATGGAAATACTGCACTTTACTCTCATATTAGTAATAATGACACTTGGATAATTGATAGTGGTTTTTCTCACCACATGACTGGTGACAAAACCAAATTTGAACATCTTGAGAACTATGATGGTGGGAGTGTTAGTTTTGGGAATGATGAACCCTGCTATGTGAAAGGAAAAGGTTGTATTTCTCTAACTAAAGGAATCAAATGTGATAATGCTTATTGGGTTGAAGGACTAAGGTGTAATCTACTAAGTGTGGCACAGGTGAATAACATTGGTTTCAAGGTAGAATTAATGAATGGTAGGGCCAAGCTCCTGGATGGTAAAGGAAACCTAGTTGGAACTGGCAGGCAAACAAAAGGAAATCTATTTTATCTTGATCTCAATGAAAGTTCATGTTTTATTTCAAGTAGAAGAAAGCTAGTTATGGCATAAAAGGTTGTGTCATGTGAATTTTCATAACCTAATCAACATAAGCAAGAAAAAAAGAGTAAGACAGATTCCTATTTTGAAGAAACCTGAATTAGCAATATGAAAACAATGTCAAATTGGGAAAATGGGGAAAACTAGTTTTAAGAGCAAGAATTACAATACAGAAGAAGTCCTGGAGTTAGTGCATACTGATTTGTGTTGACCAATTGGAACAACAAGTTACACAGGTGAGAAGTATTTCATTCTATTTATTGATGACCATTCCAGAATGATGACTGTTATATTTCTCAAAGAAAAATCAAAATTTTTTATGAAGTTCAAATGGTGCCTTGCAAGAGTTGAGAAGGAAACATGAAAGAAACTTAAATGTCTAAGATCTGACAGAGGGGGAGAATTCATTTCTAATGCGTTCAATGAATTCTGCAATGAAAGAGGAATCAAAAGACAAGTATCTTCCCTAGGTATACCACAGCAAAATGGTATGGCAGAAAGAAGGAACAGATCCATTATAGATTGTGCAAGAACCCTAATGATTGAAAAGAATGTTGCTACCAAATACTAGAAGGAAGCCAGTAGCACTGCAATTCACACCTTGAATCGAGTTCAACTGAAGAAAGGTACTGAGAAGACACCTTTTGAATTATGGTATGGCTATAAACCTAATGTTCATTATTTCAAAGTATTTGGAAGTAAATGTTACATCTTGAAGGAAGTAAGAAATGGAAATTTTGATGTAAAAGGTGATGAAGGTATATTCCTAGTCTACTCCTGCAAAACCAAAGCATATAAATGTTTAAATCTTACTACTCATAAATTCATAGAAAGTGTGCATGTAAATATTCATGAGTTTGCAGAGAGAAATGAAGAACAGAGCAGTAAAGAGCCTGAGGACTATAGGAACTTTGTGTATTATGAGCCTGATACTATACCTAAGACACAGAGAATGGTGATTGGACAACAATATTGTCAACCACTGAATTCATCAGCACAAATCTTGTTGCAACCTGTGCAACCTAGGTTGCTAACCGGTGCAACCCGGACTGCTAACCGAAGAAACCAAGTCTTAGACTAAAGAAACCAAGTCACAGATAGAGGGAACTAAGTCACAGATAGAGGTACCCAAGTCATAGACAGAGGTACCCAAGTCTCAAACAGTGGAACCTAGGTATCAGACAGAAGAAAATAACATAATATTTGAGCATGGTGAACATAGTGGAGCAAGCCTAGAATCAAAGAGGAAGGAACCTATAGTTGCAAAGTATGTCAAAAGGAATCATGTACCTAAAAAAACAATTGGAGATCAAACAGAAGGTATAATGACAAGCAACAAAATTAAAGGTACATGTTTGCTTAGTGAAATTGAACCTAGAACTATTAAAGATGCATTGAATGGTGAAAGATGGATCGAAGCAATGAATGAAGAGATTGAGCAGATATAAAAGAAAAAAACCTAGACTCTTGTACCTAGACCAAAAGACACGAATGTGATTGGTACTAAGTGGGTTTTTCATAAACAAGATGAATGAAAAAGGAGAATTTTCCAGAAATGAAGCAAGACTAGTATGTAAAGGATATGCTCAAGAAGAGGGTATTGATTATGGAGAAACTTTTTCTCCTATTGCAAGACTTGAAGGAGTAAAAAATGTTCTCGCATATGTTGCACATAAAGGATTCAAGGTATATCAAATGGATGTAAAATCTACATTCTTGAATGGAATTGTTGAAGAGGAAGTCTATATTGAGCAACCTGAAGGTTTTGTAGATCCTAACAAAAGGAATATGGTTTGAAAATTGCACAAAGCCTTGTATGGACTGAAGCAAGCTTTGAGAACTTGGTATGAAAGATTGCATGGTTACCTAGTAAGTATTGGATTTCAGAGAACTAATGACAATAGTAGCGTGTATATCAAAGAAGGGTCTTAGAACAAGATACTATTAGCAGAGATATTTGTGGATGACATACTATTTACTGGACATGATGATTTATGTAAAGCACTCTTTGAAGCTATGAGTAAGGAATTTGAGATGTCTACGTTTGGTGAAATCAAATTCTTTTTTGGTTTACAAGTTTATTAGATGAAGGATGGTATCTATATTACTCAGTCTAAATACATCAAAGAGATATTGAAGAAATTTAGAATGGAAGATTCCAAACTAGTTGGAACACCTATGCCTACTGGACATAAGTTATCTAAGGATGATGATTCAAAGGAGGTAAATTAGACTACCTACAGATCCATGATTGGTAAACTTCAATATGTTGCTCACACTAGACTTGATATTGCATTAGCAGTCGGTATTGTTGCAACTTTTTCAGCTAATCCTAGAGAGAATCACTTAATGGCCATCAAAATGATTCTGAGATATCTTAAGGGTACTGAAGATTATGGATTATGGTATAAGAAAGGAGGAAACTTTGATTTGAAGACTTTAACTGATGTTGATTGGGAAGGAAGTGTTGATGAAAGGAAGAGAAAAAGTGGTGGAGCATTATTTCTTGGAAAGGGGTTAGTCTCCTAGACAAGAAAGAAACAAAACTACATTTCTCAGTCTACAGCAGAGGCAGAATATGTTGTTGTAGTAGTGGATTGTTCGAATATCATATGGTTCAAACAGTTGTTGTCAGGTATGAAGGAAGAAATCAAAGAACCAGTTATTATCTACTGTGACAACACCAGTGCTATTAACATTTCAAAGAACCCTATGATGCATACTAAGACTAAACATATTACAATAAAGTATCATTTCTTGAGACAATTGGTTCAGGACAAGGAAGTAAGATTGGAATATGTGAATACTAAAGAACAAATTGCAGACATATTCACCAAACTGTTACCTAAGGATGCGTTTTTGTATCTTAGAGGAAAGCTGGGGGTGATTCCCCTAACTGGGGCTCACTAAAACACAGTTTAGTGATGCATCAACCGAGCTACATAATAGATTTAACATGTTGATGCAGATTGTTAGAACTTATTGCATATGAATCAGTACAAATAGGTACATTACAACTTCATTGGATGTGTATTGGTTAGTGTCTTTGGCATTGGTTGTCAAAGAGGAAGATTTTATTGATGTCATGCCAAAGGAATTATTAATGATAGAGGGAGAAATTTTATTAGAGAACAGTGATTAATGTAAGAGGGAGAATTTCTTGAAAGATTATGAAGACAGAGGGAGTTTTTGGATGAGAATCGGGAAGCTAAGGACATTAATAAAATTTGATTCTTGTGTTTGTTTCTCTACAATTCTTTGTATTATGACATGTTGTGTTTCCGTCAATGCCAAAGAGGGAGATTATTGATGACAATTATTCAATTATGTATGGTTATTGATGTTTACACAAGTGTAGTGATGTTTACACAAATGTCTAATTGTAACCAAACATAGTCAGTCTATGCCAAGCTCTCTCAGGAATTGAAGAAGACCACAGTGATTTTCAGTTCTAACCGAGTTCGCTCAAACATTATAGTATTGGTCGGGCATTGAAGGATTTCAGTATTAACCGAGTTATGCTCTTAGTGACAGTCGACTAACATCAGTTTATATTTTATGGTTAATTGGTTATATGAAGCTGACAAACTTAAGTTTTATTGATTATTTGGAAGGTTATTAAGGCCGACTTGACAAGGCTTATCATATTTATATAAGGTCAAGTTTGGATTTAATATGTAGAAAAAAGTGAGATATGTGTTTATGACATGAAGTGTGGAGGCCAAATCAGATGGGATTTTGGTTGAGAATAGAACATACAGAGCTGCAATAGAATATTTGGTCAGTGAGGATCAATTTTTAAAAGCCAGAGCAGAGATCTGAATTAGCATAGATAGTTGCTTCAAAAAATAGGTCAATCCATTGTTAATCTCTAACAATTGTAGCAGTGATCAAAAATCTCTTAACAGAGTAGACTTAATAGTCTTTTGTAAATCCTCTCACAAGGTGACATTTCTACATTGAATTGTTTGAAGACCTCTAACAAGGCCACTCCTTATAGGGTGATTAAATCCTCTAGTAGGGTCACACCTAACAGTGTGTTATTGTAACCTTTAATGGGGTTGGCTCCTAATAGGGCTCACTTTAGAAGAGTGAAAATTAGTGACTAGTTGCAATTGGTGGTTTTTCCCATATTGGGTTTCCACATTAAATCTTGGTATTATCTTTGTACATTTTATTTGCTTTATGTTTTATGTTTCTGCAATTAATCACTAAAGAATAATCACAGTTAATATCTTAAGATTTTCTATGTTAACCGAGTGACAGTAGAATATCTATGTTAACTGAGCAACAGTGATAATTTTTTTAAGACATCTATGGGACTTGGATTTATTTTTGTGGTAACTGATTCACCCCTTCCCTCTCAGTTACTCAAGTCATTTCCAACATCACTAGCAGATTCATTGTTAGTATTATGTAAATCTAACTCACTTAATCTAACGTTGGAATTTCATCCCTCCTCTCGCCTAGCTATTCGGTCAAGAAAAGTTCTCATAGGGACCATATCAATCCTTGATGTGGATCTAGTTATAGTATTGAGATTATTGGCATTATTTCCAAAGTTCCAATTTATGCTTTGGGGAAGGACTCTTGTCTGGGTAGCACTTAAACTTTCTCCTTGTTCAAACTGAGGTGCATACTTATGAATGAAATCAACCTCTATGTTTATCGTATCATCTAAGAGAGAATACCATTCATACTCATTAGAATTTGTTTAGAAAGAATGAGTTATATCTAGTATATGAGTAGTGGTGACTAGTTGCCCCCAGTTAGGATGTTGTCCTCCTATGTTACTCCTCATACCTTGACCAAACTCATACCCATGAGAATTGATTTGGTTGTGATCAAATTTACCTAGGTATTGTGCTAGGGCCATAAAAATTCCTTCTTCTCCACTAGATTTTTCCTCTTCTTCTCGCTGATCTTCACTTTCTTGCACTCCTACTTGTTCTTCAGCTCCATGTATGGATGTAAGGTGGGGTGAAGATACCTAAATTTCTTGTACTCGTGTATCTATGAAGTGAGGTAAATTAAGTATGTGAGTAATAGGGACCAGTTTCCCCAGTTAGGGTGTCTTTCCTTTTGTTCATCTTCTTGGCCTAGTTCTAGTTCACCTTCATATGAATCACTTTGTTGTTGTTGGTCCATTACTTCTTCTTCGGCCAATTGATTATTTTCATGTGATTGTTGGGATGTTGATCCATTTAGTTTGAAGGGGCTCTGAACTGATGGAGAATGTAGAGTTCTCCTTGGTAATCAAGATTCTCTATTTGTATATGTAACAGCCTCTCAAAAGATAACTGTATAATATCTATCGGCCTCTTCTCCAGATTCATCATTGGAATCTCCTGCTTGATCAGATATATAGGACCATTTCTAGAAGAAGGATTAAATTTTTTCCCACGGTATCCTAGCCTTGTTTTGTCTGTTGAACTCTAAAATTTGGTGTGTATGGGCTCTAACAATCCTGTATTCTTGCCTATGGGTCCTTTTCCTTTATACCCCACTCATTTCATGAGTTGGTATCCTTTTCCATACTTTTGTGAGGATATTTCAACATGTTTGACTTCTTGATCATGCTCTTCCCCTTTGTAAAGCCATGCAAGAATAGATTTTTCTTCATTTTCCTCTGAAAGAGAAACACTAGCTTTTACCATACAAATTCCTTCATGTATTGTTAATGTCTGAGTACTTGAAGGCTTGAATGTCGAAGAGCGCTTTCTATAAGACCAGGTGGATGTAGGAAGATTATTCATGGATGGAAAGGGATGGAATTGATATTCTCTCATTCTGGTGTCTTTAGTTTTCAATTTCTTCTCAAATATCCTCATGAGTTATTCTTTAGAACTCTCAGCATCTTGTCCATAAAATGCCTCTTTGTTATGTGGGACCATGCTTTTGTCTTATTTCAAATTGTTACAAGAGTATGTGTTTTAGCCGATATAGAAAAATCCACTCCGTTATGTGGGAATTTCACACACTGGTGGTATGTCAAGGGGACAGCCTACATGTCATGGATCCAAGGTCTCCCTAATAATATGTTATATAAAAAAGGTAAATATAACACTTGGAAGATTAAATCCCTCTCAATTGGTCTGACCCTAATAGGTAATACAACTAACCCCTTTGATGACCTCGCCTCTTCATCATATGCCTTTATAGTTATTTTCCTCCTGGGATCTATAGCATGCTCTGATAAACCCAATGTTGTTACAATTTTGAGAGTACAAATATTAAAACTAGCACCTCCATCTATCAAGACGTGTTTGAATCTATACTTATAGATCAAGACTTCTATGTGCAAAGGTCAATTATGCAGGTGATTTAGTGACTTATCATCTTCTTCAGAGAAGGATGGGTAAGGAGGCAAGATCAAGTGACCCACCATTGTTTTGAATCCGTTGAGATCAAATTACTTTGGCATAGTTGTTTCTAGAAGGTAATATTCAAGAATCTCTTTGTGTGATGGCGAGATCTTAAGCAATTCTAGAATAAAAATTTGAGTAGGGGTATGTTGTAACTGATCGACCAGGTTGTAATTTTCTGTCGAGATTGATGGAATTGTTTGTTTTGATGTTGAAGGTTTTTTTTTTTCATGATGGGCTATTTAGATAATGATATTACTCCCTTAAGAGTGACCTTGGATTGATTCCTGGTTATAGTATTGGCAGATTCAGACACTTTCTTATCTTTAATGAAGATCACATTGACTGATTGATTGCATGATTCAAGCATGTGGATCACGTTATTTTTATTAGGATAGGTGTAATTTAATTTGGCTCCTTGAGTCTTTTATGTTTCCACTTTTCATATGAGGTAGAGTTTGTTTTAAATATTTGTGATCACTATTTGAATGATGTCTGTCAATAGTGATGGTTTCATTATCAATCAAGTCTTGTATGACGTGTTTTAATTTCATGCATTCCTTGGTGAAATGTCCCTTATTTTTGTGATATTCACAAAAGTGATTATCATTCCACCACTTAGGTTTGACTGTTTGTTCCCAAGTTTTTGAGTTTAGTAACGTGATGATTTTTTTGGCCAACAAAGTCTTTTTTTTTTTTTTTTTGCCCCTTGCATTAGGATTTTAAGCTTAGAACTTTTGAAGATGAATAATATTGATAGGTTAATCCAATAGCTCACCTTTTGATGTAGATAATTGATAGGCCCCAGATCCATATGCAAAATTGATAACCATAAGACCCAACTAATTTTGTCAAACTTTACTTTCTTCTCACGATCTTGTTGGTTCTTTGGATTTTCTCTGAGGATGAGATCTTGCACTTGAAATACTCTAGGTTTTACTTTGTTGTTGTAGCTCCAAGACATTCTCTATTGATATGCTTTCACATGGTCAAAATATCTATGTTAGCTCTCATCCAATAATTCCAGTTTGTGTAATCTAGCAACTGTGTACTCTTCATATGGATTAAGAACTTTTAATGATACTCTCAAAGAGGGTAACTCAACCTCGATGGGCAGAATAGATTTAGAGCCATATATTAGAGAATATGGTGTAGCTCCAATGGGAGTTCAAATGGAAGTATGGTACACCCATAAGGCTGGGTTCAATTGTACATGTCAATCACGACCAACTTCATTGATTGTCTTTTTATGAATTTTGATTATGGTCTTATTAGAAGCCTCGGTTTGACCGTTTCCTTAAGGATAGTAGATGGTAGAATAGTGCTTATTTATATGAAAATTCTCACATAATTCATTTATATCTTTATTCTTTAACAATTTCCCATTATCCATGACAATAGACATTGGATTCCATATTTGCAAATGATGTAGTTCAAGATGAACATGGATACTTTTTTTCCTATAGCAGTAATCAATAGAGCAACTTCAATCCATTTGGTAAAATACTCAGCTGATATGATAATGAATTTGTGACTGTTAGAGGATGGAGGATGTATCATTCCCATGAGGTCAAGTCTCCACTGAAAAGATGGCCATGTTGTAGTAAAGGGATTGGTCTCTTGTGCAAGCACATGAATGAGATTCTCATGGATCTAGCACTTCTTAAATTTTCTTATGAAATGAAAGGAATATGTCTCCATTGTTGGCCAATAGTAACCCATACGTAGGAATTTCTTAGATAAGGTAGGACCACTTGAATGTATTCAGAAAATACCCTCATGTACTTCCCTTAAGGCAGTTTGAGATTCATCATGTTCAAGACATCGTAAGAGAGTACCATCAAGACCTTGTCAATATAGGGTTTTGACAATTAAGGTGTAACAAGATGCTTGGCAGAGAAAGGTTCACTTCTTCTTATTAGCTAACTCAGGTGGTAGGTTATTCTCTTTGAGATAAGTGTAGATATTTCTATACACATATGAATCTTGTCCTACAATTTAACAAATAATACTGGTACCACGATCATGATAAGTAAGAAGAGACAAGGGTTACATTAAAAACACAAAATGAGCCTCATTATCTTCCATATTGATAAGTGATGTAATAGTAGTCATGGCATCATCATCTTTGTTATCTTGGTGTGGAATCTTCTCAAATGTGATCTCAGCAAAGTACCTTTTGAATTCATGAGCCATACATTTGTATGGCATTATATTTTCATCTTTAGTTTGATATTCATCATTCACCTGGTTGATGACCTATTGTGAATCCCCATATACATTGAGTTTTGTGATTTTCCATTCTAGTGTATCTTGAGTATAGTGTGTAATTCCTCATGCTATGCTATGTTATTAGTGGATGGAAACAACTTGTATAATCTTGATATTGTGTAACCTTGAGGTGTAACAAACAAAACTCTTGATCTTGAGCCATGCTGAGTATATGACCCATAAAAATAAAGTTTCCATATGTGAATAGTAACTATCAAAATTGTTGCATCTGGAAACTCATAATGTAATGTATTATCATCTTGTAGTGGTGCCTCATCTAATTGATCAGAAATCACTTGTCCCTTAATAACCTTATGATCCACATACTCAATATCAAATTCACTTAACACCATTTCCCACTTTTCTAATCTCCATATTAATGTTGATTTACTAAGAAGATACTTCGAGGGATCTATCTTTTCTATGAGCTTGACTGAATGAGTGAGCATATAATGTCATAATTTTTGTGAATTGAAGACTACTATAAGACATGCCCGATCAATAAGTGTTTAATTAATCTCATATCCAACAAGGGTTTGAATGATGTAATCTATTATTCCTTCATTTCCTTCATTATCTTGTTGTGCTAACAAGGCTCCCAAAGATACCTCAGTTTCTGATATATAGAGAAAAAGTGGCTTTCCTAATATTGGTGATATTAGAGTAGGTAGATTCGCTAAATGTTTCTTGACTTGACTGAAAGTTACTTCACAATTATTATCCCAATTGTATGGTACATTATTGTATAACAAATGAGTAAAAGGATGACTTCTATCTGCCAACTATGAAATAAATCTCCGTATAGACTATAGTCTTCCTTAAAGAGACCTTAACTAACTAATATTATTTTGTGGAGGCATCTCCGTCATCGATTTCACCTTCTTTGGATCAACTTCAATTCCTTTCACTGAAACTATGAAGCCCAAAAAATTTCCATATGTAACACCAAATGCACACTTCTTAGGATTTATGCCAACATTGAAATTTTCCAATCTAGTGAAATGTTTACCTAATATATGCAAATTATCCTTTCTTGTTAATGATTTTCCAAGGATGTCATCTACATAGTCTTCCATAACTTAGGTATGCATCATGTCATGAAAAATTGTTGTCATAGATTTGTGATATGTTGCTCCTACATTTTTTATTCCAAAAGGCATTGCATTCCAGTAATAGGTACCCCAAGGACATGTAAAATTTGTCTTTTCTTGATCTTTTGGTGCTATTTTGATTTGGTTATATCCAAAAAATTCATCCATTAAATATAGCATCCCATGCCCAGTTGTTAGATCTATAATGATATCAATGATAGGAAAGGAAAAGTCATCCTTAGGACAAGCTTTGTTTATATCTCAAAATTTTGTGCATACTCTGATTGATTTGTTAGGTTTTGACACAAGCACAATATTAGAAATACATTTTTCATAGTCTATGGCTTTGAAAAATCTAGTATCTAATAGTTTTTTCAATTACACTTTAACTAGTAGAGCAACACGTGAATGCATTTTCCTCAATTTTGTTTGACAGATTTGATACCTAGTGATATAGATAAATGATGCATGATAAGATTTGGGTCTAAACTAGGCATTTCAGCATAAGACCATGCAAAATTGATTTTTTTTTCTCTAAAAAATTGAAGGAATTCATCTCGTTCTAATTTTGTCAATAAAGTTGGTACATGAAGAATTATTTGTGCCTCTTTTGTTCTGATGTTGATAGACACGGTAGGTTCTATCAGTATAGTTGATTGTTCTCGATAGAAATAATTGGGGAGACTATCAATCCTTCTATCCTTTGGCACCTTAGAGAGGTTTTCACCATCAAATGCATCCTTTATTTTCTATTTTTCCTGGTCTAATATTGTCACAATGTGGTTTTCACCATTAGATCCATATTTTACTTTTATATTTTTGTGACTGAAAGGATTAGAAGTCTCTCCAAAGTAGTCTGTGTCATTGATTCCTATAGGGAACTCTTCCTTATGATCCCCTCAAGGTAAGTTATTTTTCATTCCAATATAATATATGATTTCATCATCATTGTGGAAAGTATCTAGTTCAGTTTCATCAGGCATATCCCAATCTATAAGTTCATGATAGATAAGAGGTAGCGGATCAATGAGATTGGTTTCAAAGGCTATGATGGTATTGATAGAAAATTTATCAAGGTTAATGATAGTATCAAAAAGATCTATGTCTATACTCTCTTCAGAAACATCTCACACATTAGGAATCTATCTTTCCTCTCAATTGTCACTATCGATATCATGTGAATTTAACTCTAATGATCTAGACCCTAAACTCTCCGCCTCATGGTATGTATCACTATAAGTGTGAATTACATCAACCTCCATGTCTTATGTAAAGAATGATATTTCATCCCATTCATATTCATTTGATTCATCATCATCACTATACTCTTGAACATCTTTGATCTGATTGGAAAGTTCATGAGTTGCTATTTATTTTCCCTTATCTTGATTTAGCTTATCCTGATTTCCCTTTTCCTTGTATCCTAAACCTTTAGTATCTCTTTGGGAATTTGGACTTGCTAGAATCGGTTTCATTGTGTTTCATTGTTCCTTCTCTGCTTAAACCTATAGGACCATTACCTTCATAACCCATTCTCTACATTATGGTGAATCCTTTACCATATTGGTTAATTTACAAGGTCATGTATTTGATGGATTCATCTTTCTTTTCCTTATAAAGCCATTGATTTATGTTTTTAGCTTCTACTCCATCTGATAATGTGCCCCCATTGATAAAATTGTCATTAAGTATTGTGATAGGGACATCTGAGTTCTTTGATATTAGTACACTTCCACAAGATCTTGGAGATAAGGTTAACTCAGTTACACAAAAAAAATGTCCAAGAGAATATTCTCCCATACTTTGTTCTTTGATATCAATCTTAATGTCAAAATATTTTGATGTAGATGCTATGTTCTTGGGATCAGCTTTTGAGGTATAAGATGAATCCATTTTGTGAGGTACAAGCACCTCTGGTGTTGATCTAATTGTGTTACAATACTGAAATGGATTTGGATGCCAATTGATTGTTATTTATTGTCCATTATAAGAGAACTTTAAGCATTGATGGTAGGTAGATGGTATTGCTTGCATTGAATGGATCCAGGTTCTTCCCATAAGAATATTGTATGCTAATTCCATATCTAACACTTGACAAAGAACATATGTCATCATGGTACCAACTTTGATGGGTAGAACAATAGAGCCTTTAGATTCTCTCTCCTCTTCATCATAGGCTTTGATGGTTATTTTATTCTTAGGAACAACTAAATTTTCTAAAAATCACAATGCAAGGACTAGTTTCAAAGTGCAAATATTCAATCCAACTCCTCCATCTATAAGGAATATTTTAATATTATGGTTTTGAATTAGGACTTCTATATGAAGTGGAGCATTATGGGGTTGATTAATCACTAGGTCATCATTTTCAGTGAAGGATTGATAATGTGGAGTGGTAAGGTGTTCTACTATAGCTAGAATTCTATTAGGTCAAGATCGTTGGGGACACTAGTTTCTAAAAGAGCTTTCTCCAAGATATCCTTATGAGATGGTGAAACACTTAAAAGATCTAATATAGAAATTTAGGTTGGTGTCTTCTTTAGTTTTTCCAAGATATTGTATTGATTAGACATGGTTGAGGTAGACTTAGGAACATAAATAGACTTGTTTGGAGAGGATGGTGGTTTAGATGAAACAACTTGAAGGGTAAATTTTTCTTGACCACATGTGATATAACATTAACATATCTAAACTCATGTTTTTCCTTAATAGTTATCACATTGACATGTGAGTCACATTAAAAAATATGATTTATGTGTTGTAAATATGGAAAGAGGCACTGCAAATATGGATGAGTGTTATCATTGATGGTAACACGATGATGTTTAGACTCTAACTCTATGTGTAAAATTCATTAGGAGATCAGACCAGAAGTCGGGTATAGATTTGGCTAAGTACAAGAATGAAACATAGTGTAAAGGAGGTTTACAATAAAAGGTCTAATGTTCCTTTCCAGGTTAAATATTTTTAGTGTGCATCTAAGGGAAGAAATGTAGTGTGTAAAGATGTTATTTCTAGAGTTTGGAGGTATGGTGACATATTGGGTAAGAGTTACAAAGATCTAAGTAGTGATATTTCATGTTTCATAGTCTAACACGCTGACATGAAGAAAGATCTTTACGTGTACGTGGTAATTTGATTTTGGCACTAAGGGTAAAAGTGCAAACCTATGTCACACTTTTATAAAGGAAAAGGTCAAGAACATGCAAACTGTTAAACTTTAATGACATAAAAGTGGCATTTGTGTTTAGAATTTTAAAATGATGTAAACTAACGAAATCTGTAAAATTGGATGAAGTTTATGCCTATAATTTTTTAAAAAAAAATTGAACAAGAATTGACATATTTGTTATTTGTTGAAGTTCATTTTTTAATTGTTGAAAAATGCTGAAAATCGAGGGTCTAGTTCCCACCAAAAAGTTATATGCAAATAATCTTTTTTTCCTCTGATTTCATAATATCTTTTAGATGACATGTATAGCTAGTGCAGAAGAAAAAAAAAAGATTGGTTTTTAGTATATATTTGTCTGTTATAACTATTCAAAATTGGAGTTACCCAAAATTAACAGTTTTTGTCTCCCGCCTAATTTTCCCTAGCAAATCTACACAATTCAAAAAAAAATTATATATTCTTGAAGATGACTCTCTCCTCTAGTGTTAAATATAAGTTTTAAATTTTTCCATCACGATTTGCTATTTTTTTCCTTTTTTTGATTGAACGTCTTCTTAAATGTTAAAATACCTACTTGCAGTTTTTTCAACCTATAATATATTATATGTAATCAAAACACTATAAAAATTATATGACCATAATCTTGACTCCAAGCTCTACAAAAGGGTATTTTTAGATTTTAAAGAAAGTTGAGTTTTGCTAGAAAATTCAGCTCTAGAAGTGACAACTTTTATAATTCTCTATTTTTTGCTTATTTGGCTGCCACATAGGTATGTTCGGTCAGAACTGGTTCGGCCGGAACTGTTTTGTCCAAAACTGAGACCGACCAAATATGGTTGTGTGGATGACCGCGACCCTCAAATCTTATATATTAAAAAGTTTCTTTTTTAATTAAAAAAAAAACAAAACAATGATTTATTGCGACTTAAAAAATGTTTTTTTTAATAAAATCAATTTTTAAAGAGTTTTAAAGGCATATTTTTGGCATTAAAGGGAAACCACGAATTAAGATTATCAAGGAGGTTTGTTTTTTTTGCAAGTTTATTTCTTATTTTAGTTTTTTGAATTTTTGTGTTTTTAATTAAAACAGTGTTCAATATTGAATTATGAACTAATCAATATTATTTTTTATTTTTTTATCAAGGGTATATGGTTTTGTGTATGCAGGTGAATTGAAGCTCTCAATTTGAACAATTTGTACAATGGGAAATAAAATAAATAGAACAAGAAAATAGGATCAAATAAGGGATAAAAAAATGAAAGGTCATACAAAACGTAATCAAAATGAACCTGATCAAGTTCAGGAAGAACTTATTGATATTCAAGAAGATGCAATTCAAGTAGGGGAACAAATTGGTAGTTCTGAAAGGTGGAAATATATCTTTTGACATGGAAAATTTGATGGAGATGAATGAGGATTCACTTTTCAGTCAAATTTCATTTGAATAAATGGTATCTCAAAGCACAATAAAAATGCATTGCAAAAAAATTTGTGATGAATATTTTAAAAATAAAAGTATGGTTGGAAAAGCACAATTATTTGATAGGTTATTCATGAAAAAAGAAATGACTCCTATTTTGGATTTGTTAGGTGTTGATAACAAGAAAAGCTCATGAGATAGTGTAAATTAAAAAATAGTTGAAAATTTGCAAGATGCATTGAACGACATTAACAACTCAAGTCGAGGAGCCAATTTAAGTGTTGTGCATAGAGCATTGATGACTACTTTATCTAGTAGGAGATTGATATGGAGAAAACAAGTACACATAATTTTTGATTTACTGAATGTATCTAGAAGAACTATTCAAAGATATATCAAGAAGAGAAATATGTTAGATGAAAATTATCAAAAGAATTGGGTTAATATTTGTAGACTTCCTCGGAAAAATAAAAATTTTGAAGATGTAAAAAGATAGGTCATTGAATATTGGATCGCTCGCTCTCGTGTTTCTTCTAATAGAAGGGATACTATACAGATAAAAGATGAAGAGACCGTTATGAAAATTTCACATCCAAAATATTTTATAGATACAACACAAAGTGAATTGTTTGAAGCATTTAAGCAAGAATTTTCAGATGTGAGAATATGTCAAATAATGTTTAGAGGTTGCGCCCTTTCTTTTTACGCATAAATAAGGTACGTGAAACTTTTTTCGATATCATGTTGACTTTAATCTATATTTTCAATCATATGAAAAATTTATGGCAATACTTAATTCAGATATGGTCATCCCTGGAAGTACGACACAATTTGTGAAGTCTATTTTATGTGATAAATTAGAAGATTTAGATGAATTCAAAGTACAATGTATAAAGAGTGCATGCAATGATTTTAGAGATTTGCATAAATTTCCATTGCAATTTGAGAATATTAATGTTTCAACGCCAGTTTTGTGGAAGAGATTTGAATATGAGACATATCGAACTAAGACCGAAGATGAATCCATAAAAATTGTATTGAAGGAGAGTGAATTTCCCTACCATGAGTTTATGACCAGGTTCCGTACTATAATTTATCCACATATCCAGCATTGTCATTGTGCACGATGGCAAGCTAAACCGTTTCATGATTCCAAAGATTGTTTTCCACCTAGTTGTATTCTTTGAATTGGAGATTTCTCTTAGAACTATACATTCTCCCCTCAATCAAAGCTTCAAGCTCAATATTATCATTCTGAGCAAGTTTCAATATTTGTGCAAGTGATCTATAGACACGCACAATTTGATTTGGATGAGGTATAAAGTACTAATCCAAGTGAACGCATTATCATCAAGGAGGTTCATTTCTATATCAGCAATGATAAAGTTCATGATAGGAGCTATGTGACTCATTGTTTTGCAATGTATTTTGAAGATATTGTGAATCGCGGGATAAAGGCTTCACAACACTGGATTTGGTTTGATGGTTGTGCAGGTAAGTGTATGTACTTCAATTTATTTCCATTCTCATTTAATTACTTGTTAAAATATTAAATGATTACACATGTATGTATACATACAACAACTTAATCTTGCAGGACAATTTAAATCTCCAAAAGCCTTTAATTGGCTAGCTATGCAACATGCTAGATGCAATGTTAAGTTTCTGTGGAACTTCTTTGAAAGTAGACATGGAAAAGGAGAGCACGATGGAGCAGGAACATGTGTGAAGTGTGCACTTCGCCAACATGAACTTGCAAGTACAAATGGTGTGGACAGTATATATATATATATATATATATATATATAATTTTAGCTTAGATCCATTTACTTTAAGCTGATAGTTCAGAAATTTACAGGTAACATGATAGAGAATTCAAAGAAATTTGTTACATGGTGTCAAAGTCATTTTTCTAGTCGGGACACCAAATACAACAAACGTTATTTTTGGGAAGTGAAAGGTAATTTATATTTTGTTGGAAAATTCTAAATTAAAATTTAATTTCATGTTCATCTATGTTATCATAATTTTTGATCTAAAAATGTGCAACTTTCATTTCATATTTGTAACAGATAGATCGATCTAATCCTTACAATTGTCAAAGAATTGATGGATTTAGAATTTTACATTAATTGATGAGTACAGGACAACACAAGCCTCTATTGATTCAAGTAAGAGAAAAATCATGTTTATGTGTTGACTGTGTTGAGGACAATCTAATGAGTCAATGTGAGAATATTGCAAATGGATATCTTTCACGATGGGATATGAAGGAGTTAATCATAAGGCTTCCTCATGAAGATGATGACATTGACATAAACATTCATGATCCTATATATTCAGTTGATTATGAGTGTGTTTTTTATTTAGTTTTTATAGGTGTGTGCACATACATGTTCTTTTATTTAATTTAGTTTATCGTGCAAGTAATGTTCAAATTTTATCTTAAACTTTTGGTTTGAATATAATAGAATCTGGATTTGTATAGGTGATATTTTTGTTGTGGTTGCGGATCCTGACAATATGGAAAGTGTAGATTATTATCTACTAAGATGCATGAAAGAAAAATATAAGTTTCCAGAAGAAATTGTAGATGGTGATGGATAGTTATATCCAACTGGTTCAATTGTTATTGAAGGAACCTATTATCAGCAAATAAAGATAGACAAAAATGGTGTTCAGTTTATTGAATATATGTCTGGCCAAAAAGTTCTACATTACAGTCACTTGGTTATAGAAACAAAGTTTCAATTTGAGACATTGTAAAAAATAGGATGTGGTAATCAAAAGTGGAGGTTTCCTATTGAAGAACATGAAAAACTGTTGGAGATAATAAAAGATAGAGATGATCTAGGCTATATGTATCAGGAGCTTTAGGATAAACTTCTTTTTGTAGCTCTCATACTTTCATATTTGAACTCTATAGATTGAACTCTTATTTAATTTATTGGATATTGGATATATGATATTGAACTCTAAAGTTTAAACTCTATAGCTATGCATGCTTGGTAAATTATATATTCTTTTATAATATATATTTTGACGGTTTAATGGTTTTCATGTTAGGGTTCATATTGGTTTCATGTTAGGGTTTATTTCTCAATTAGGTTTAGGGATCTACTTTTAAATTAGGTTTACATGGTTAGGGTTCATGTTTGTTTAGTGTTAGGGTTTATGTTGGTTCATGTTCCAATTTCATGTTAGTTTCTAGTCGGTTCCATGTTTGTTGGAAACAATGGAATGGTGTGTACTAAGAGGAGAGGGGTGAATCAGTACACTCAAAACTTTTATCAATTAACCTTAATCCTTTTAGTAATCAATTGTATTACCATCCATATATGCTATTCTATCTTTGTGTATGTTATATCAAATCATAATTCAATTAGCATGTAAAACATTCATAGAAATATTCATGAAATGTATAGACACATGACACAAGCTTTGGTAACGCAGAAAACCCCTGTTAGAAGGTAAAAACTGTGGTGGGGATGAAACCCATAAAATTTTACTGTCTGCATAATGGAAGGGGTCGATTAAGGCTTACAATTTTGGTCACTTTTGATGATCTA
>MU228511.1:1430365-1453454 GCA_018584345.1 Thuja plicata
TTATTACATCTTATTAGGTGGACTATTAGGTGTTAATTGGTACTAATTGATCTTAATAAGTCCTATTAGGTCTTAAGGATCCTATTAGGTCTTATTAACTTGCATATTAGGTCTTAATAGGTCTTATTAGGTATTATTGGTCCTATTAGGTCCTAATCTAGGTCGTATAGGTTCTATTAGGTCTTAAATTAGTCCTATTATGTCTTATTGGGTCTTAAGGGTCCTATTAGTTCTTACTGGGTCTTAATTAGTCTTAATTGGTCAAGTAATAGGTCCTAATTGGTCTTATTAGTTCTATTAGGTCTTAAGGGTTCTATTAGGTCTTATTAGTAGGTATTAGATCTTATTAGGTCGTGTGTGTGTGTGTGTGTGTGTGTGAGAGAGAGAGAGAGAGAGAGATTATTGTTTATTTTTTGGACCTAGGGTTTGCAATTTTGTTTTCAGTTGTGTCTAGGTTTACATTTTTGTTTTCTACCTAGGGTTTCTTGTTTTAGTTGTGTTTAGGTTTTCTACCTAAGGTTTTAAGTTTTGAAAGTCTTTTTATTTTCTATAACTAATTTACAAAGTAAAATAAAACTAAACATAATGTAATTTACTGTGATCCTATTAAAAGAACAAACTTCAAACATTAAACATAATATACGTATTGAACATTAAATATTAAACTAGTTCTACGAGAGAGAGAGAGAGTTTATTGTTTATTTTCTAGACCTAGGGTTTACAAATTTGTTTTTGAAGTTCTGTCTAGGTTTACATTTGTGTTTTCAACCTAGGGTTTACGATCTTGTTTCAGTTGTGTTTAGGTTTTATTTTTCTACCTAGGGTTTCTTGTTTCAGTTGTCGTTAGGTTTAGGTTTAGGTTTAGGTTTTAGTTTTAGTTTTCTACCTAGGATTAAATAAGTTTTCTACTTAGTTTTCTAAAATAATTTACAAATTAAAATTTAAAACTAAATATAACAATTTATTTTAATCCTATTTTAAAAAAACTTTAAACATTAAACAATAAAAATAATGTACATTTTTTAAAATTAAACTAATTAAAAACAATAATAAAGTACATTTTTAATTAAAATAATAATAAAAAAAATAATATGTACTTGTACTCAAAAAAATGGCACCAGGGGGGTCGATGGTAGCTCTCAAAAATGGGCACCTATCCAGAGCAAAACATAATCACGTTTTGCAAGTTGTGAAAATGACTTGCAAAACGGTTTAAAAGAAATTTTAAATAGTCTTAAAAAATGGGTGCCCATTTTGGCATGGGCACCCAAACCAAAACGGGTGCCGATTTTTGAAATAGGCACCCATTTTACATTTACGGCTCGGGCACCCGAAGCATAACGGGCACCCGTTTCTTAAAACACGGATGCCCGTTTCTGTTTGCCAATTTTTTTTGGCCGCGGAATTGGCACTCAACTTTGTGCTTGCACCCATGTCTTCAATGTCATGATAGATAAAATAGATAAAAGAAAACACAAATACATATGTTCGAAAGAAAAATGATTTAGTGTTAGGGTTTATGTTGATCCATGTTTCAGTTTCATGTTGGTTTCATGTTAGGGTTCATATTGGTTTCATGTTAGGGTTTATTTCTCAATTAGGTTTAGCGATCTACTTTTAAATTAATTATGGTTAGGGTTCATGTTAGTTTAGTATTATGGTAAGGATTACATATAGCAAATTAAGATTAACTTTAAGGTTCAATATGGTTAAAGTGTTCGATTTTGTAGACACTTTGAGTTACAACTAGCCTATACTTACAACTAGCCTAGTTTAATGTATGGTTTTATGTATCTGGTTTTAATGTAACATTTTCGTAATATTTTTCTAATGTTTGCAATGTTATGTTTAATATGTTTTATAAAAATTTTCTAATGTTTTGTAACATTTTCATAATGTTTTAAAACATATGTAATAAAACCAAATTAATTAACTAAGTAACAAATTTTCTTAACTAGAAAAAAACTAAATCTACATAAAACTATATTATTTTTTTTATAAAATTAAAAATAAAAAATTTATAACAAAAAAATTAAATAATACAACTAATACATTAATTTAACAAAAAAAACTCAAAACCATTAAAAAAAACCTACCTATTTTCGGTCGAAGATCACCAAACCAGCTCCGCGGATCTCGAAAGGCGCCAAGTAGAAATGAGCCGCTTAGGGTAAATTTGGGTATATATGGTTTTTAAGGGTTTTGACCAAAATGGTTTCGGCCAGAACACGTTTTCCACATCGACGCCACATGGCGCCGCGTGTGCGCCACATATATCTGGCCAAAAATGTTCTAGTCGGAACTGTTCCAGCCGAAAATGTTTCGGTCGAAACTACGAAAAATGTCCTCTAGTGCGACACATCTTTGTACTTTTAGCCCTAACTTTTATGATTAATTTGTAAATTTAACATAGTTAGATGCATGATTAAAATGATTTTAGAGTGAAATGATCAATTCGAATTAGGGATTAGGCCGACTTGGTTAAAATGTATTACATTTCCCTAGGAATATTTTGGTAATCGACATGTGAGATCAAATCTCTAGTTGCAAACCTATATGATTGATTGATTAGGGTTTTGGAGAAAAAGTTGGAAGATAGTTGATGTGTATGTGTGAAGTGTGCAAGTGAAATACATACAGATTTGATGTAGGACAAGGTGATCTAATAGTCTGAGTTGCGAAGACCAGGATAACAGGGGAGTCAGTGATTAGAGTGTATTGGGTAAATTTATGTGCTTATATGGAACTATAATTAGGAATAGTTGATGCTACTATAGTAGTTAAAAATATTTAAGATCATTTTGGTGATCTAAAAAGGCAGTGAACCTTCTTGTAAATGGTTGTAGCCCTACTTGTAATTGATCAGTGAGCTCTACACAGTGATCCTGAATGCAAGTGCATTCCCCATATTACAAGATAATATTTTTTGCAGAGCATCAGCTTGTAGGTGTCATTCCCACCATTTTTTCCCCTAAGAGGGTTTCCACCATTAAAATTTAAGTGTTGTGGTGTGATGCTTGTTTACTTTATGTTCTTTCATTTTATTTCTATTATATGCTTTATGTGGTTTGAGAATCAGTTTAATAAGTTAAATTTTATAGAACATTGATTCACCCCCCTCTCCCTCTCAGTGTTCCTTCATCCCAACGTTATGTACTCATAAGATGCCTTAGCATAATTATCTTGGTTCCCCTCTTTGGTATTTGAGGAGCTTCCTTTCTCATGTTTAGGAAGTGGATCCTTGAAATTTGTATGTGTCTCATTATAAGTATGTCCATCAACTGTGATTTCTCCACTATTAGTTAAGTTTTGGATCACATTTCTCAATCTTTGAAAATCATTGGTCTTGTGTCCCTTACTTCTATGGTATTCACAATAATCAGAATCTTTCCACCAAGATGTCTTTACCCTAGGTTCATACTCCCTTACTTTAGCATATTCAAGTGATTCTCCCAAGGGTGTGAATGTTCTTCTTCTTGTTACATAAGGTGGTTTTGATGTTGATTGATTATTGTTTTAATTGTTGGGTTGAGGATTATTGGTCTTACTAGCCAAATTCAAAATAGGTTGTGTTGGTTTAACATTTCTATTGTCAACAATTCCATCATTGACAACACTTTTTGTTTTTGTTCCAAAATTTGGAATTTTTATTATTATTGTCATTGTTGTTATTATATAATTTATTGGAACTAGAGGAGCCAACACTATCTTCGATATAAATTTTAAACTCTCCTTTTTGAACCATGGCTTCCCCAATCTTAACTCCGTTATAAATAAGTTTTTTGAAGTTTGGTGGACATTAGATTTGTAAATGGTAGCTCATTTTTGAAGTGAGGTTATGCACAAAAAATCCATTTTCTCCTGTTTAGGTATAGTTCTTGGATATTTAGCAAAAAGTTGCCTCCATCTTTGCAAAAAAGTGAGAAATGGTTCTCCATTCTTTTGGCATCCATTGCAAAGATAAAGCATTGTAACCTCATGTTTAATGTTGTAAGAATATTTTGTTATTAATTTGTCTACTAGCTCACTAAAATATTTAATGCTAGGGGGTATTTTGGAGAACCATTCCACTGATTGACCTCCTAGACTTCTTAGGAGATAAGTGTCATTGTGAGCTACTTAAATACAGGTGGTACAAAATTCTCTTACATGGTCTTGTGGATCTGTATTTCCCTTATATTTGTCAAATCTAGGTATCTTAAAGTGAGGGGGAAATGGAACCATTGATAGATTCTAATCAAATGGATATGGATAAATATCATCTAAGGAATACCTTTTGGTTGTAGATCATGTTTGAATATCATAAATTTGTTGTTTTAGGATCTAAATTTGGTGTGTCAAGGTTTCCAAAGGTGTGCTTGCATCTTGCTTTCCATGTGATTTAGGTTGTTCTTCCACTGTAGGATAATATTTCAAATTTAAAACATCAAAATCAGAAGGCAATTTGGATCCATGTTGAGAAAGCGTTAAATGCAGTATCTTTCTTTGTCCATCTCCAAGACTCTCTCTAAAAACTTATGGTACCTTGGTTCTTGTGGAGATTCTTGGATTTCCTCATCAGTTGGTTCATTTTTGTTAATGTTTATGGATGAACCCAACTTTGAGAACTTAGAAAATGGATTCTCATTATCGCCAAACCCTTCCATGTTTCTATTTGATCCCTTCTCTCTTTATTTTTGGGATCTAGTTTTAACCATAAAGGTATGAAGAGGAATGAAGGCAAATTGGATGAATGATTTGATATGTGAAGAGATGGGGTTAATCTTCCAATTTTTTACTATAAGTGAAGTTGATGATGACAATCTTGGGTAACAAAGACTATGGGAGATGACAAATCTCTATGATGTGACCAAAACTATCAAGATATGTCAAGAGAAATTTTATAGATAAGGATAACAAATCCTGATACTTGAAACTCACTAAGATCAATGTTCTGAACAATATCAACACTAATAAAATGATTTTGGAATGATATGAGTGTATGACAAGATAAAATGAATGGTAGACTTGTGGGAGATTGATCAAACTGTATTGAAAGACCTTGAAAGTTGTTTGATAGTTCTGTAATCTACAACTGCGTTGAAAAGGGTATCTAAATATACCTCTAATGTTTTCTCAAAATCAGTGCTTCAGTGATCTGTTATAGATGCACAACAATATATGTGTAGGAAAGTCAAATGAATGTGCAAAAAATGGTCATATATGCATAGAAAAATATAGTTAAAATGTGCAGAACAATTGATCAAATGCACTGGGAAAAGTAGTGAATGCGCAAGAAAAAAGTAGTGAATGCGCAGGAACAGTGTTTTTTAGGTTTGTTGCAAGTTTTTTTTTTGTAGTTTTTCCAATGTTTTTGATTATTTTCTATTTTGGCAAGAAAAATATACACACACGAAAAATATAATGATGACTCCTAAGATTTTAAACTAATATGCAATGCACAAACACACTTACAAATCCTAAGGCTAGCTAGGACAATACTTGTCAAATCCCCACTTGGATTAAATCCAACTGCACCTATTCAAAGTGGATAGCCTAGAAGTTTGGAGGCACGGGCTCCTCCTTACAGTGCACTCACTTCTCAGGCACACCAGACTTTAAATTTCAAGGGTTATCACTTCCTAAGGAACTGTTATCTCTACTATGAATTGCATTAATGTGAGGTGTCTTAGTTGGTCTATGACCTTCCGTATCAGCAAATAGAGGGATTTTTGGTTGCTAAAAAAATTAGTTAGTAGTGGGGACACGAGGGATTCATTTAGTGAACCTGGATCATAGCACGTGTGTTTGTGGCATACTAAAGAATCCCCCTATTTTCAAAAAATATTGCCCCAAACTCTTTTCACCCCCCTCCAATACCACTCCAATACCTCCACCCCTTATTTTCTATATAAACCCCCAACCCCCAAAAAAAAAACTCCCCCTATTTAGGCAATATATTGCCCCTTTTTGCCCATTTTAAACCCCCAATATGAACACACATGGTATTGTATTTCCCCTTTAGTGAAGACCCCAAGAGTGGGGATACCTTTGGGGTTCTTTCATGTCACCGAGCGACACAATCTCAGTCCTCTCCTTGCAAAAGAAAGGATTTTAATATACCTCACACAAATGTGGGTACTAGGAAAAATGTGGGATACCAAAATGAAAACATCAATTTATATAGCGGGCTGAAGGAGTGATGCTTAAACCAATACTTGGGGTGAGTACCTCTTTTAACACCAAATATTGCTTTAATCTAAAAAAGAAAAAACTTGAGTGTCGCTAACACTTTTTTCTTGTACCTACGACCACGAGAGCCAGAGGGAGAGGATAGTGTGTGTTAATAGTAGGACCACTCTATAGATGCACAAGCATGTCAAAAATACAAAATGAATGGGTTCAATTATGAAGCACCAATTCAAGCGTATTTGACAAACATGCACAATTCTTTTTAAAATCCCAAACTGAAGTGTGTCTAAGTTAACAAAACAAATAAAGAAAGAAATAAGAAATTGAAAGAAAGATTTTGTGTTTTTGTTTTTAGCCCTCCCCTAATCCTACATGCAAACTGTTAGACCAAAGGGGGTCTTTGACAACCGAAAACCTACTTCCATAAATAGCCACAAGCTGAAAGAGATAAGATTAGTAACACAAGAATCTATTCTAGAACTAGAGGAGGATACAAGTTATCATGGATAAGCTTGAAGTCATACTTGATTTCATAACCTCAAAGTATAGTTCTATACATGTGTTGTTCTATACATGTGTTGTTGCTCTTCGAATGTGATTTGTATGATTTCCCACTCTTGACAGATAAAATGATGGATCATTTTATTTAGGTGCTTTCTTTATCTAAACCCAAGTGTTCGTATAATGACCTTCTTTGTCATTTACATCAGAATTCCTACCTGCAAGAGTTAGTAGTTTACAACAAAAGGGTATTTAATGATATAAACTTGTAAATCAACCCCTATGTATGCATGTGTAGAACATAAGTATGAATGCACAGAAACACACAATAAATGTGTAGTTCTGATGAAATGGATGCACAAAAACAAAGAGTAAATGTAGAAAAAGGGAATGCAGGCACAAAAATATATGATGTATGCGTAGAAACAGTAAAATGATAGAGAATGTGTATGAAACTGTTCCTGATGAAATTTTTGCAGATGAAAAGGATACATAGAAACCCAGAATGAATGTACAACTCTGTGAGAATATATGCATAGAAATGACTTGGAAACTTCTCTGCACACGGAAAATTATACTCAATTTTTTTTGTTAAATTCTGGGGCTTGGCCCCATGGTGGGCACCAAAAATATATGCAAATTTTATGTATATCTATATAATCTAATCACCAATCCACTAATTAGTTTAAAATCCTATTTAAATATGTAAACACAATGAAATATGAAAAAGAAAGTATAAATAAAAATGCAAACTTTACCTTACACTCACCCTTTGTAGCTTGATTTCATTGTTCTCCTAGCTTTGAATTTTCGATTTGAGCTCTCAAATTTTAACCAACTTCACCAAGATGCCTTCAAAGTGTGGAATGTAGTGGTTATGCAAATGCAAATTAGGATGAACTCCTAAATGCTCTAAAAGCTATGATGATAATACTGCAAACTAGATGATATGAGTATGATATGATTTTATCACAAATTCTCTAAAATGCACAAGATTACTAATTCTTTGAGATTGCTAATTGTCTAAAAAAAAGTGAAAATGTGCTCCTTTTATAGATTTTTTGTAACCCTCAAGCCTATGTGGCAAAATCGAACGGTTGAGATTCAAAGATGGACAAATCAAGGGTGGAGATTGACTTGGTTAGAGAGGTTTAGAGGAATGAGGAATTACTTGGAATGTGAGAGAAAGAATAGGGGGAATGTTCCTCCTACAATGACAAGGAGGGTGATGAAGGAAGGAAAGACACGTGTCAAGTGTCTCTCCATGAAACTTGAGAGGAAGAAGGAAGGACCTTTTCCTCAATAGGACTCTTTGTACAAGTGTCCTTATGAGTCATCTTTGACCATATGAAGTGGCCAAACAAGCCACTAGTTTGTAGGCATGAGGGAATAGACCAAGTTTCATGAGGACATGTGGTCATAAGACCAAGTCTTAGAAGGCCACATACCATTTCTATCCCCTTAAGAATAGGACTTGTGGTTGAAAGAAAATAGGCTAGTTAATAAATAAAATAAATTAACTATTTTAGCCCAGGGTAAGGTGTCATGCGAGGTAGACTAAAATGACCTAGTCATATGGTGATGAGGATATTAGGCAATTTTAGAAAATTACTTAATAGGAATAATTAGAAGACTTTGATTTAGAAGAATAAGCTGAATAAATTAACCAAATAAATTAAATAATTTAAATAAAAATATAATAAATGACTATTAATTAAATAATAAATATTTAATTAATAACTCAAACCATTTTTTTAGTTATGTTATTCGCCAATGATAGTTGTACAGAAGTAAATTATGCATCCAACCTAACTTCCCATTCCTGTTGTGGCAAATTCACCATGTATTCCCTGTCGAAAAATCCATGAAGAGAGCAGATAAAATACTACAGAGAAATGTTAAAATTAAAAAACCATAAGAAAGTAGTAGATATATACCATACGCACCAAAAGAATGAGAGAAGTCGGCCTTAAAAAGATAGAAAGGTGACATGCCAATGTGAGGTAACAAATTCAGACAAATAAATGCCATCTCATACACAAATAAATCCACACAAAACTAAATCCAATCAAGAAGCTATAGATTAATGAAGATGTACTTGAAGGGCTGAGAAAACATTATAAAAATTGATGATCGACGTAAGAGTGTACACAAAAAACCAAGTGGTAGGCCCAAGCCTTTGCCAATTCAGCAAAACTCAAGAAGTACCAAATCATTCAAATCAAAGAAATGCCAAATATATTATGTCACATGAACAAAATAAACCAAAATTAGCAGAAAAAATCCATCCAAATTGAATAATATAATGGTGATGTACATCAAGAATAGATAGGAGTCAATACATTAATATCCACACCCAAGTGGTCAGATCTAAATTAGCAGGAAAAATCATTAATATTCATATGATGGATCATGGAGTGTGATCCGAAATGTTGATGGGAAAAATGCTACACAGTCAAGCCATAAATTATTAAGTATGATAATGAAATATCAAATCAGGTCAAATATGGGAGGGGCAACATATAACCCCAATGAAATAAGGACGCCACTAAGCTCCATACAAAATGCACTATTGACCAAATTTCAAAAACCAGAAAATCTAACAGATTTTCACAAAAATTTCAGCATCTGTTTTCATGATCTGCATATTTATAGTCGAAAACTTCAAAAAAATTACAAAAAAATCAGTATTTTCGTAAATTTGAAAAAAAAAATTGACCTTTTTTTTTTTTTTTTTGTCTTTGGTGCGTTTTATCTGAAACATTAGCCCGTACCATGAAATAATACATCATTTTCATCCAAAATGATAAGAAAACCTACCAACTCAACCCAAGAGTGGTGAAATGGGAATCATATAATGCAATCACGCGAGGGGGAAGGCATATTTCAATATCCAATGCATGATATGCGCAAAGCTTAAATGAGACCCATAGAATCAAACCCGAATGAGGAGGGTGGGACACCATCAAAATGGATGCCACAATTCAGAGTCAAATCAGATAAAGATGATAAGATCAATTAAAAGATGGAACAACTCAACAGAAACCATAAGACAAAATTGATAAATAAACCATAAATGACCATATGGGAGGGAGTTGGTGGGTAACAGCAGACTTATTCTGAAAAAAATTTCAAGAGTGGGAGGAGGTCTTCTTCTATTACCTCCAAGTAAGGACATTGTTGATCAATTACTTTGTTTTCCAAGAAATCTGCAATCACATTGGCTTCCTAATAACAGTGTGATACCTCATAGGAATCAACGGATTGAATTTGTTTTATGATTTTTTCTAATAAATATTAATACTGTCATATGTGGCACCATTTGTTGGAGATGGCATGAAAAGTAAACATAGAATCCCCTTCGATAATAATATCCTTAATGCCTAAAAGAGATTTTTATCTCAATACCAAAAGATAAAATCAATATCTCTGAATTATTATTTGTGAGTAGCTTTGATGATTTTAGAATTAGAATCGGAGATGAAAATACTTATCCCTGATTTACCAGAGTTTTCCCTAGAGGCACTATCATAGTTTAGCTTGAACTTACCCCTAGGATGAGGAAACCATTTAACCCCATTCTCACATTCTTGTTGTGAGAGTTGAGCACAACAGACCCCCATAAGGAGGGGAGGATAGTAAATACCAATTTTTTGTAATCATTAGTTTAGACCAATATTCTACATTTCTATTCTTCATTTCTAGAAAAACATCTGAAAAACATCTTTAATGCATGTAGGGGCAAGAATAGAATCAAGAGATTTCCATTTAGTGATTTGGAGAGGACCAGAACAGTCAATGTCAAAATAGGCTGCAACATATATTCCTCATTGTAACTTTAAAACATTCATTAGTTTAGACCAACATCGAGAGCCAACCAAAGGAGGATATCCATTCCAGGATTCATCCCAAAACCTGGCCTTGCCACCATTATGGATCAACCAAATCAGATTATGAATAATTACACATCTGTATAACTTTACAATAAAATTCCATATGGCAGGCCCTTTTGGAAGGATTGAAGTTGTGAAAATGGTTTCCCTAACCCCATTATTTAGGTACTTGGCTACCATGATTCTCACCTATTTATAAGAGGGGTTTGAATATAATTTCCAAACAACATTCTTATTGAGCATTAATGTTTATAATTTTTTTAAAAGAGACATTCAAATGATGGTGTCATGAAATTTTCATATGATAGATAGATATTCAATTGGAAAAAACGTGCAAGAAAATTGGAATATTTGTTTTAAAGAAGAAAATATTTTAAAATGAAAATATTACTATTTAAAATGACTTAAACAATTTAAATTTTAAGTCTTCAAAAATCATTCAAATTTTTAAAAGACTTTTTGTTTAAGAAAACTAAATAAATTTGACATAAGTCTAATTTTAAAATGCTCTATATATTTAAGGAATTATTCATTATAAATTTTATAAATTTTTAGAATGACTAAAATTTATTAGTATGATAAAGATTGTTTTATTGTAAAGTTTTGTGTGTTAGTTTCAAAATAAATTAATAACTAATAAGAGAATACCAAGAATAATAAAATATAAAAAGCAAGTCCACTATATATTTTTTTAAACAAAAGACAATAGAAGAAAGACAGCAGGACCAAGAAAAAAGAAATGAAATAAATTTAAAAATAATAATAGAATAATTACAAAAATAAGAAATAAGAAACAAAGGGAGGTCAAAGAAATACAAATAAAAAAACAACCAAAAAATAACTCAGGTCCTTTTGGTGTTGGTTTTGTGGGCAGAGATTGGAAAGGTGATAATTTGGTGATTGGAGTAACTCGTTTCTAATGGGAAGAATAATGAAGTTGAAGTACAAACAGTTCTTGACGACATAAATAATGGTTGTAATAAAAAAAAATTAGTATACATTTTCACTTTCATTTACATTTTTTGAGTTTATAACTTATCTACAATTAATAATAAGTCCCTTAAAATGCATGGAAACATGCTTCATATTCATTAATTTCATACTTGATTTACTTATCCCTCATGTGACATTTATATAACTCTTCCCTCTTTTAGGCATGATTTTTCTTATATTATTTCATTCAACAATTTATTTCCCTATATTTAATGTATTTTAGCATTATTTATCACTTAGTGTTACCAAGCTACATAAGTGGGGAAAATTGTGTACCCTTTCAATTTCACATTCTATTTTGAACCTATTTTTAACATTCATTTTCATAGCATGTTCTAGGCTCATTTTATCTCAATCCCTTGTTTATCTTCCCTACACCAAGATTTTCCCAAATTTTGGACTTTTATTATGGGAATACATGTTAAATTCTAAATAACTTATGACACTATAATATTTTTGTGACATGGTAGCATTTTAAGAAAAAATTAAAAAAATTTAAAAAAAAATAAAGTTTGATTCTTTGGTCTCTTGCTTAGCTATATATTACCACCTATCATAATGTTTGCTTCGAAATGTAACATTTCTCTCTCACAAATTTGATCCACCAAAGCTATCATTCACTTAAACAAATTTTGAACTCTATTGTTTCTCTCTTTGAGAAAATATATTGGATTTTCTATTACAGGGATAAAAGATTCATTTGGCTACATTCTTTTTCTCTACATGGTTCATTGAAGGTCTCACAAGATTTCTCAAATCTGTCATGGAGCTTGTTAACCTTATTAATTGAATAATGTTATTTTCTTTTCAAATTTATTGCATCTTCTCTTATCTCTTGGGAAGATTACTTTTAGTATAAACAACCACCTATTTGAAAAATTCGTACACTAGGTAGTCTTCCCCATATACTAGGTTCATACCCATAATTTTATTTACATTTTCACTACTCTTAATTCCTAGATGCGTGTAGAATAAGACTAGGCATGTTTATTTTATCCTTTTATATAATTTGGTTGTTCACAAAAGTTAAAAATGACATAAAGGCTTGACTTAAAAGAAAGCTCGCAAACAACCCCAAACACTTTTCTTTTTTTATTGACAAGTATTTTAATAGCACTCAATTGCACAAAGGTCTAAAAGTAATAAGTATAAGATATTTTCCACAACAAGTCAAATTTTGATTTTGCTATCAAGATTCAACTGTGTAGTTTGTGAGTCAAACTCATTGACCCATGATTAATGAGTAGTGGTTTGCAAGAACCCATCTCTCATGGGAATGAATGGTGCACTTAGCACTCATTGCATCTAGGTGATGCTCATAGAGGTGAAGCATTTCGCCTTCCTAGGAGGTCACCCATCCCAATATGACTCCAACTCAAGCATGCTTAACCACGGAGTTTTCTCCAAGGCTAAACCCACTTAGATTTCTACCACATTTGCAAAATCATTAGAAGTTATTATACTTTATGAACCATTAATTATAAAGCCCCTTAAGATCATCAATTGATAAGTAGGAGATATTTCCACATCAATTCAAGTTGTGATATTGCTATCAAAATTCAATTGTGTAGTCGTATTGGGATGGGTGACTTCACCTCTATAAGTGTCACCTAGATGTAATGAGTTCCTAAGTGTACCATTAATTCTCATGAGAGATGAGTTCTTGTGAATCACTACTCATGAATCATGGGTCAATGAGTCAGACTCCCAAACTATAGAGTTGAATCCTGCTAGAAATAACACAATTTGAATTATTGTGGAAGATATCTCCCTCATATCAATTAATGAGCTTAAGGGGCTCTATAATGAATGGCTCATAAGGCACAACACTTGCTGAAGGTTTTGCAAATGGGGTAGCAAGCTAAGTGGGTTTAACCTTGGAGGAAACTCTGTGGTTAAGCACACCTAAGTTGGAATCTACTAAGATGGGTGACCTCCTAGGAAGGCCCTATGCTTGACATCTATGAGCATCACCTAAATGCAATGAGTGCTAAGTGTACCATTCATTCTCATGGAAAATGGGTCCTTGTGAATCACAACTCATGAATCGTGGGTACATGAGTTTGACTTGCAAACTACATAGTTAAATCCTGATAGCAATATCACCGGTTTACAAGTACTTTTATATTCATTTATTTATTTTATCCATTAAATGTAACACAATATCATGATTTGTCATATTTCATTATCTATTTCACTACTAGGTAGATTGTTGGTGTGTTTTCATATTTGGCTAAGTAGAATAAGTGAATGACTAGATTAGATTTAGATATTTTCTAGAAATACTTTATCAATATAAGTTGCATGGAGGACAAAGAAACATGTTGGTGTCTTGAAGAATGACCTTCAATGTTTGGTGCAAGGTTTCTTCTCTTCATTCCCTTTTATCCTATGTTATCTGTTTCTGTAAATAATTATTTGAGTTTCTACAAATCAGTCTTACATAAATTTTCTTCATGTTTTTGTTAATTAAAACCTTTATGTTTATAGTTTCAAAGCATTTCTACGATTATTAGAACTATTGTTCTCTTTTTGTTCTAAGTAAAAGCAATATAAGTTTTAGTTTTAACGCATTTCTACGATTATCAGAACTATCTTTCTCTTTTGTACTATGTAAAAGCAATATAAGATTTAGTTTAAGTTATATTATATCCCACAAAATAAGTGAAGTAAGAATTGTTTAGTTAGAAAATAAATCTATTTTAGCTTAATAGAATTTCCATTATTACACCTCTATCTCACTAAGAGAAGTCGGACAATACTTTAATGATAACTTGGTCCCCTTCAAAATAAGATCACACAATCTATGCATTATCATGTTGACTCTCTCCAACATTGGGTTCAAGTACTTGCTTTGGCACAATCAAATTTTTTTGCATGCTCTCTCTTCTTATCTCTATACCCACGATTAATCTAGAAGCTCCTAAGTCTTTCATCTTAAATAATGGTGAAAGTTGAGTTTTCAATTCATAAATCATGTCCTTAATATTTCCAAAAACTTCATATCATCAACATATAATTTAATAGAAAGGAAAAGATCACTAGCCATCTTATAATACATGTAATAATTTAAGTTGAAACTTAGAAACCCTGATTCTAATATAAAATAATCAAAATTTTGGTACCACGTCTTTGGTGATTGATTAAGACCTTACAAGGATTTTTTCAACTTACAAACTAAATTTTATTTACCTCTTTAGTGTTGTACTCTAACCATATCATGTAAATTTCTTCCTTCAAATCACCATTAAGGAAAGTTATCTTCACATCCTTTGGTCAACCTTAAGACCAAAATTTGCCACAATGAATAATAAAAATTGAATTGATGTGAACTTGGCAATTGCAAAGAAAATGTCAACATAATCAATTTCCTCAACTTGGAAATATCTCTTCACAACCTATCTTACCTTTTACTTCTTAACACTATCATCTACGTTGATCTTTCTTGTGAACACCCATTTACATTGAATAAGTTTTCATCCATCAAATTAATTTACTAAGTCTCATATGCCCCTTGGGATATTTCCCTTAACTTGGAAATATCCCTTCACAAGCAATCTTAACTTTTGCTTCTTAAAACTATCGTGTAAGTTCATTCTTCTTTTGAACACCCACTTACATTGAATAATCTTCCATCCATAAGATAAATTTACTAAGTCTCGTGTTCTTCTTGTGTCATTTTTATTCAATCAAACCATCTCCTCGTTCACGACCATTTTCAAAGACTCTACACCATCCATACCTATAGCTTTCTTCACAATTAAATTATCATCAATATTAGTAATCAAAACAAAAATGCATCTCGAATCATGATCAATATATTCATTTGGTGGTTGTGTTTACCATGGGGGACCTCCTCAATGACTAAGGTGAAGGTGCCTAGTCCTTTATGTACTTATATTTGAATCTTCCCAATCTTTGGGGTGGGAAACAGTTTTCTTTTCATTCTTCTCTAATTATAATATTGCGGAATAATGTTTAACTTGTCTAAAGATAATCCTTTTGGCATACAAAAAAATGGTAAAAGAACCCAAGCCTATACCCTTTTACACATATGTCATAATCAATGAAAAAATATTTGATAGCCTTGCTCTCTAACTTAAAATACTTCTCCCTAGGCACATACGTATATGCCTTGCAACTAAAGACTCGAAGACATCTCAATTAATTTTCTTTTAGACCACAACTCTATATGTGTCTCTTGAACAAAAGTTGATGTGGGAGACATTTTAATTTAGTAACAAGTCATGGCAACAACTTTTGCCCAAAAGTTTCTTTCCAAAATAGATCCACCAAACATACCCTTAGCCATCTCCATCAATTTCATATTCTTTCTTTCTATAACTCCACTTTTATGAGGGTGTGCAAACTTGTTTTATGTCTTGTTACGGTGATTATTTTACAATATGTTAATATTTACTAAACAAAGCTCATAGATTGTTTTTTTGATTTTGTAATTATTTAAAAATTAATTTTAAGAACCTTATATTCCTACTAGTCTAATTCTCTACAAGATCCTTAATACTCTTTAAAATGTATTAGAACTTTAGATTTGTTTCTAAGAGAATATATCTATGTTGTACTATAGTCATTAATACAAGATACATAATACATAAATTTAGAATTCAAAGGAACATTAACAAGAACTAGAGTAAAACTTGTCACAATTCTATTTTTTCATATGCATATTGTGAACATAGAAATCTACAATCATTTAACTCCTTCAACAAGGTATTAATTTTTTAGGGCCTTGAACCCTTCTCCCTTATGCCCCTCATCCTTTAAAGCCGTAGCAATGTCTTCTTAACTAATAACTTAATCTCCAAAGAATGAGCATCCTTGGGCACCTAGAAAGTACAACCATCAAAAGTATATGCACCACTCCTATTTGTGGTTAATTCTAATGGTGAAGGTATAGATTGGATAGATTTCTTCACTAATAGGATCAAAAGAGTTATTGCATTTAACTACTTTTAATATAAGAGGAATATTTTTTCATATATAAATTTGTTTAACATATACTTTTTATTTAATCAAAGTCAAATATTTTTACAAAGATTTCATAAACTTTCAAAAACTCTTCTTGCAGCAGCTATAGTGAAATCTATATCCTGTTCAGTGTGGGCTAAACTGGTAAAACCAGCTTCAAACCGTGAGGGAGCAAGGTATACGCCTTGTTCCAACATGCCTGTGAAAAACTTTGCAAATTTGGTACTATCGCTCTTGTTTGCATCTGCAAAATTGTACACAGGCCCCTCTGTAAAGAAAATGCCAAACATTCCATTAATGTGTCCACCACAGACTTTGTGACCTTCATTCCTCCCAGCTTCAAGCAGACCTTGTACTAAACGACCAGTTATTTTATCCAAGTACTCATAACAACCAGGTTGTTGCAATCTTTGAAGAGTGTTTATGCCTGCAGTCATTGCAAGTGGGTTTCCACTTAATGTTCCAGCCTGGTACACTGGGCCTGCAGGGGCTACCATCTCCATTATTCCCCGTCTGCCTCCATATGCACCCACCGGAAGGCCTCCACCAATGATCTTCCCAAGGGTTGTAAGGTCTGGGGTGATGCCAAAATACTCTTGGGCACCTCCATATGCTATCCTGAATCCTGTCATAACCTCATCAAAGACTAGAAGCGCTCCTTCTGAATTTGTAAGCTCCCTCAGCCCCTCCAAAAATCCCGTTTTAGGAACAATGAACCCTGAATTGCCTACCACAGGCTCAAGAATCACAGCAGCAATTTGTCCTTTGTTATCACTGAACAGTTTCTCCACAGCTTGTATATCATTGAAGGGTGCAGTAAGAATATTAAACGTAGCACCTTTTGGGACACCAGGGGAATCAGGAAGCCCTAGAGTTGCAACACCACTGCCTGCTTTCACCAAGAAAGGGTCTGCATGGCCATGGTAACAACCTTCAAACTTAACTATCATCTCTCTCCGAGTAAATGCCCGTGCCAAGCGTAACATGCTCATGCATGCTTCCGTTCCTGAACTGACAAATCGGACCATCTCTATGCTAGGCACTGCCTTTATAACCATCTCTGCCAGAATATTTTCTGCAATGCATGGGGCACCAAAGCTAGTTCCCTTCTTGAGGGTTTCAATCAGAGCAGCATTCAGCTGCAAAGGGCGTCATTAATATGAGAATAATGCCCATTTACAATGCTTCTTGCAAAAGGTAAACCTGATGCAGAAAATAGATTTTTCCATTTCAATTTTATCAATTAGTCCTCGCTCTGAATACCACCACAAACGTGAACAGAAACATTCCATGGTCTAATCCGTACCTGACAGACCAATCTACTTATCAGCAGAGAATAAATACTTTTAAAAGATATTTAAAAAACCTCCAAAAGTAAGTCTACTTAACAGTTTCTGAGAAAGGTACTTGAAAATTCAAAAAATATGGCTAGAAACATAACAAAAATTTCAGGATGTTGCTCATCTTGAAGAACCAAAAAAACATGTAATATGGTAGCACAATATCAATGGATAATAATTTTGCAACTCCTAAATAGAGATGTCTGTATTTGTTTTTTCAGTTTGCAGGTCTTTACAGCACTAAATTGGTTAGTATAAAAGTAGATAGTATATAAAGAGAAGGAGCAAGTTATAGAAGCAAGGGCTAGCATTCTAGTTGAAAACATTATACACATTTATCATGAATGCAAAGTAGAGGAAAATATAATTAAAAACAATGAACAAAGAGATTTAAACTTCAAGTAAACTCCAAAAGATCGGGGAAAAATTATTGAACAATGCACACAAGAAGAAAGCATACAGAGTATAGAAATGACGGCTGCCATGGTTGAAAAACAAATGTCTATTTGTCACATTTGCAAAATATAAAAGACAACTATAATGCAACCACAGGATTCAAACTCTCAAAAAATGAAAAAATAAAAGGTAAGAATTCGACAGGATCTAGAAAAAGGTTTTCAACTTTATACTGATTGCTTATGTAGAACATTTAAAAAGAAGCCTCGGTAACACGAGAGGTGAGATGAGACAAGATGAGATGAGATGGAAACATATCCTTAGATAAAAAGGATTTCGAGATTTGGGCAGCAAAGAAAGACGGATAATAAATAGAAGCCTGGAAACTCAAATCCCTTAGTCGAGTAGCTAATACATCCAATTAGAATGAAAAATAAAAATACTGACGCCAAATGGAAAGTAAAAGGAATCAAAGCAAGAACAGAACTGTGCCTTCAGTTGTACAATGATAACAAGAAGTGAAATGGAACAACTTAGGAGCATGATCTAAGAATATTAACATCTTACAGCAGAAACATTCAAATGGATAGAATCTTAGGTACAATCCTGGATGAACCCTAAAGAAATGAACTTATCCTTGAGTTGAAAACAGTAATACAGTTGTCCCAGATTTTTGTAGATGATAAGGAAAGATTACAGGGAAAAAATTTATTTCTCTAGAAGAAAGTTGGCAAAAGAGCAAGCACCAATTCTTGTTTCTCAAAATTCCCAATATTTTATTCTCCTTTCGAAACATGTTTTCATCAATACAATCCCATTGTTATATAGAAAATTTGAACATTTTAGTTCATTTTCTCTTGCTAGCAAAAGAAGCAGATAGATAAGGAAAAACTGTTCATCTTCTTGCAAATCGCTTTTCTCTGGAAAATGGATTGCAAATCAACCTATAAAGTAGACTATTATTCTTTAGTAACATAACTTGGCATTTTTAGCAAGGATTTAGCAGAATATGCTATTTCTGGTAGAAAAGATGTCAGTTCTTTTGATCTTTTCCAATACTTGCAAAACCAGAGATGCTTGCTATCCTCACCATTTGGAGGGCTTTTTGTCAAAGCCTGCATTATAATGTGATTCATGCACTTAGAAGTTAATTTGAGTGATTCTGACATATAAATAGATAAAATAGAGTTTAGTATGGGGAAGAAAATTATTGCATTTACCTACCTGTTCGCATCCTAGACTTTCTTTTAATTACCGCCAAATAGACATTCGTTATATGATTATATCATGTGGTTGTATCAAACTTCTACTCTAATGTATTGAGGCCTTGCGTCTGACCCCATTAAGGCAAACGTTTCATCCACCCTATTGATTCAGTCCCATCAGTGGAGGCAGGGACTTCAGAGGCAGTGGAGACGTGTGACAGATCCTTAATGTGACTTGATGCAAGCAGACAGGTAGCCCTGTCTTAACAATTAATTTTCACATTGTTATTTGTGATTGATATACATCTATTACTAAGAGTACTTTGATATGTTTGACTTTGAGCACAATTATATGTTTTTATTTGTGTTAGCCAAGACTCCAAGTGCAATCATCAGTCTGACATTTTGGGTCTCTGTAAGTCAACGGTGCAAGCCCGTCCACTACTATAAATAGCAAAATCAGAGCAAACATATATATAAAGAGTGGTATTTATGTCAAGAGTTATGCAACAACATATTACATGATGGATTTGGTAACAGTCAAGAATTGGTTCATGGATTAAACATTGTGAGTGCAGACAGGTGTGACAGTGACTCGAAAAGCGACAAGGTAGGAGTGACATATTATGAGAATTCTCAACTTAAAAGATATAGTCAACAGATGGGATCTAATCATGGGAATACCAATCATGCATAGAGGACAATTAAAAAAGAAAGGAAAAGTAAACTTACTTCTTAAGGCGAAGTTAGTTTTTTCAGTCATTTCTAGGGAAGACACCAAATTTGTGTATGAGACTCAACTTGTAGAAGCCTGCAAGAGGATTATTTTTCCATGTCTCTTGTATACCATTAAAATTTAAAAACTAAATCTAAATACTGTAGCGCCCTCTAGGTTTGAACTTATACGTTCTCTTTGGAGTACATTATGGCCCCTCGGGATTTACAGTATAATGAGAATCAAATTCACAGTAAGGAAACGCTTGAGGCAATGATTCATCTAAGGCAGTAATGACAAGGATGAAAACTGCCACATCCAGCAATATCATGTCAAGAGATCTTATGTGCAAAAAGTTAAACTTCAACTTTTCATTGGTAAATATATTCATCATTTCCATGTAACCAAAATTATTTAATGCAACTTCATTAGGGGGATTTGAACTTTTGTTGAACTTGGAGAAATGAATTTAATGTGTTTATGGTGGAACTGATTCTGAAATTCAACCATATTATACAACATGAAATCCTATACAGTTTGAGAGATTAGAGCAATTCCTATGGTGTGAACTCTCAAAAAAGATCAAGGGCCCCTTATGGTTGCATTTTAGACCTTACTTTTCCATTTTGTTCTTGGCTCTTGCTAATGCAATTTTTTTTCTTCCTTTTGAGGAGATTATGGATCATGATTTCTAGAGTGTTTTTGGCTATTTACCCCTTCAAACTATTAGGCCCAAAAGGAGGCAAGCACAATTGAGAGGGGGGTGGGGGTGAATCAGTTGTACACACCTATAAACTTTATTTTCACTTAAACCACTTACAGATCTTAAAGATAAATAGTAATGCAAGATCCACAATACATAACACAGAACGCCAAGATTTGTTCACGAGGAAACCTAGTTAAGGGAAAACCCCAGTGAGAATCAAACCCACGAGATAATTGTACTCTGTTAGAAGTACTGCCCAGTTAAGAGCAGATGAATACAACAAGGGGAATGCACATGCATTCACAAGCCCACTGCCTAGAGCACACTACTCACAATACAACGATCTGGCCCTCAGTCGAGTTCACTGATCAATTCTGATAACAAAACATAGGGGTGGACAAACTGACTTATAGCATCTACAATGCCAATACAGTTCCAATGAAGTACAATCTCTGCCTCTATTGCAAAATACAAGTATCCTCGCATATACACCACAACCACACACCCATCGTAATCACAGAATGATTGCCCATTATATACATATTACAATGAATTTCAACAACAAGGTTGGCTAGGACCTATACACAAAAATGACACAAATATTATGCTTAAACTTCAAGGCGATCCAAATCAAGTCGGCCAAGACTTAGATAGGACCCAAAACAATCATCCTCGAACACGCAACAGTATCACCAAATCCGTGCCAAGCATCGCAACACGTTACTCCACCAAGTCGGCTAAGAATTAAATAGAGAAATGCCAACACGCTAGCAAATCACCACATGCGATCACCTCCAATCAATGCGATCCAGCAACAAGGTCATAACACAGTCCACGAATACCAGCAAGCAACAAGAATAGCTTCTCGAATCTTCTCAACATCTCGAACTCATAATCCAAACTCATCTCTGCACTGAATACCAGCAACACAACTCTGTCTCATCAGAGAGATAACTTGCTGAACTCTGAATCATGAACAACACTAGTTCAGGAACCAGCAGTAAATCCTAAATACATCATCAGCTTCGCAGCACCTGAAACATCAACACCGATCCTCACGAAGCAATAACTCAACCTTTGTCACAACAGGAATACTGAAATGCAGTCACTGATAGATCAATCATACTGATACCCAAACATCTACGAACCTCTATAGACCAACTATAGCCACCTCGGAACCATACCTCACGATCGCAACCCAAGATATTCAACATAGCACCTAAACAATAGAAATCTTCCTCACTAGCCATACTGAACACATTTTCTGCAACAGCAATAGGTATGTCGACATCAATGACAAAACATTAATGTCAGCACACACATACACCAAACCCTGACATGCTCAACAATCTTCCAACACAAACTTCGTCATGAACTTGTCATTTTGAGTCTACTGTTCTTTTTCCTTTTTGTGCTAATTGATATCGTGTTTGGGGGAAAAATTGGCAAACCAAAAGTATAAAATCCTTTTTTAAATCAGCAAATAAAAAATATAAGATTTTTTTTTTAAAAATGGGATTTAAATAGGAAAAAATTGGGGAAAATCAGATTGAAAAAATAAATATACTACACTATTCTTATAGTACAATAATATAATTATTATATTATTTATATAAAGTCTAGTGTTAACAGATCAAGGGTTCCAGTTTTAGAGTCTTCTCAAGTCTAGGAAAGTTTAGAAAATTGTACGAGCTTTATAATTCCAAAGTCTTGTAAGGCAAACAGACATATGCTCTTAGCCTGAGCCTTGTGTGATCTAGCCTATGTAGCCGATCCTGGTTCTGGTTCGGATTCGGGTTCGGGGATTCGGCAAAAAAATTTTTGGGCCGGATCCTGGTTCCGCGGGTATATATATAGACATTTTCGAAATATATATATATATATATTATAAATTTATATATGTATGTATATTCATAGATTCCATACATTTAACATGTCCATGCTCATTCATCATTAGTTCAAAACTTCAAAGTTGAAACATCTAATGATAATTATAAGAAGTAGAAGTGTGATTCTCGTATGACATAATGATAAAATGATAAATCCATAATTTTCAGTATATAATTATATCATATTCATACTTTGCAAAAGTCTCAAAATGTCATTACATGCTGAAAATTTAAATCACAAGCCATATTTCATAGTTCAAAATTAAAACAGTAAACTTAATATCCAATTCC
>MU228511.1:1478294-1489869 GCA_018584345.1 Thuja plicata
TAAATCCTAAAAAATCTTTGTTTTTCATTTTGCCGAGTCGTCGCCGAGTCGTTGCCGAGTCATAGGCGAGTCGCGGGTCGAGTAGTCCTTGCCGAGTCATGGGCGGGTCCGAGTCATGGAACTTTGCATTATATAATAAGTGATGAGTATTGAGCTATTTTTCCAGACTCTGTCATTGTTGAATAAAATACGAACTGATTGTATGAATGTATGAACAATTTCCATTTTGAGTTGATTTAATAAATAAAAGAAGGGATTTCTACCAGCTATATTATTGATAAGTAGGAGATATTTTTCCACAGCAAGTCAAATTGTGATATTGCTATAGGATTCAACTGTGTAGTTTTTGAGTCAAACTCATTGACCCATAATTCATGAGTAGTGGTTCAACATGAACCCATCTCTCATGAGAATGAATGGAACACTTAGCACTCATTGGATCTAGGTGATGCTCACAGAGGTGAAGCACCGGGACTTGAATCCTGATAGCAATATCACAAGCTATATTATTATTTGAAGTGAAATATCGATCAAGTCTCAGTAGAGCAAACTCAGGCTCTTTACAAAAATACACCACTATACTAATGCCTAATAGTCAAACAACAAAGCAAAATACACCACCACATTAATGTTTTAGTTCAAAAATGATAATGTCAAGTGTCAACAATCAGCCATCATTAACCAAATATCATATGGGTCATCAAAAATATCATCGTCCTTCATATGTTGCGGTAAATTAAAAGAACCACAAATAGTGGGACTGGCACTAGCATTGGCAGCAATACTAGCAAATTAAATCTCATGCTCACTAGGTGGCTCAGAGTCATCATCAACTCCAAATAGAGAAAGGTGGGAAATTGAAGCATCCAACTCAGTATGCGCTTGCTCAATATCCCACTTTTTGTCTCCCCTTTTTTGTAGGAATTTTCTATGTGAGAAGCTGCAAGTAGCACAAACACCAAATCCTCCACTGTTTTGGAGTGAAGCCTATTGTGCTTTATTGAGTGGATGAAGGAGTATGTGCTCCAATCTCTCAGATGAAAATGAACTAGCAGCCTATCAAGAATTTGAAATCAGAGAGTTAAAACTTCAGAGTAATAATTAAAATTACATATAAATAAAACACTAAACGTAAAAGCAGAGAGTTAAAACTTCAGAGTAATAATTAAAATTACATATAAATAAAACACTAAACGTAAAAGCAAGATACAAGATTTTTTTAATGGAAAGAGGTTGTAGGTGCAGTTAAGATTCTCCATGCAAGTACAACCAACTATGAGCATCGACCATATACTTGTCCTGAAGAGCACCAATACCACAATCATTTGTGCCTGCAAAACTCATGAACTCGGCCCTTACTGCATCCTGTATGTCACGATCACCAAAGAGTCTGTCAAGTGTTCCTTGTACCATTGAGCAACTTTGGGATCTCTATATGGGGCAACTCTTGTGCCAATAAGGATAATATGTGGAACTCTATGCAAAGGCAAGAAATGCAATGGAGCGATCATTTTGTTCCACCTAACCACCATGATTTCTTATAGTTCTTTGAAGAATGCTTCTTTGGGATCTTGTTCTTTTACATTTGCAATGTCTTTCATCTTCTCAATCATTGAGTCGATGCCATCATATACCACACCCAAACAAGGCCTATCCATGTCAATATAATGGATCATGCTCCATATAGGCTCAGTGAAACTCAGGAGGTAATCAGCATGATCCCACCAAATGTCATCTAGTATCATTTTTTTAATATCTGTTGACCTTGCAGTGCTAGATTGCCTCCATATGCTTCAATTAGGGCTGATTACCATGTTAGATGGTGCCTCACGAACCTTCAGTAGTTGTCTCAACACATTTGTGTTGGAGGCCAAACAAGTCTCACCAACTTATTTTAAAATCAAAATAATTAAATTAAATTAACAATTTACTAAACTAAAACATATTTATTATTTAACTTATCTTCAACAGCTCCAATCTCAAGAATTTTCTAAATATGCCTCGTGACATAAGATGGTTGGTGATGAATTTTTAAATCTCATCAACATCAGCAAACAATTGATTGATCCATTCAACTTTCTTGCCAACTTTTTGTAGCATTAGGTTGAGTGAGTGGACAACACAAGGTGTCCAAAAAATGTATGAACGACGCTCCTTAACCAATAACCCAACAGCCTAATAGTTTTTTGTGTTGTCTGTTGTAACTTGAACAACATTTTGAGGTCCAACTTCCTCATTGTCTTGGCAAAGAATGTTACCAATAAATGGACCGTCCTTCACCTACTCTTCATAATCCAATGCTTTCCAAAACATTGCCCCTTTAGGGGACACTGGAATAGCATTGATCAATGAGCAATTTCTTGCATCCTGCCATCCAAATACGATGGACACCCTTGCTTCTACCCATGAATCCTTGATGGGCTTTAAGAAGTCTTCTACATGTTTCACCTCTCTATCCAATAAGGTAGTACACACCTCATAATTTGGGCCCTTGAACCCCTTTGGAGCCTCATTAATTGATCTCATCATTTTTTGCCAATAAGGTGAGCGAGCAACATTTAATGTCAATTCAATTAGCATAGATGCATCTAGCTATGTCTTGTTTGGCAATCTCTCTACCCTCATTGTGAAATGTCATTTCCAACAGTTCCTTTACTCTCTTATGTGTCAAAAGTTGTTCTTCGGATACGGACAAGAATGGATGGCCCTCTGTAGCTTCAAGATTGGAAGGTGATGGAAAGATCTTCAATTCTTTCTTAGTCTTTAGCAAAGGTTGAGCACTTGTAGCTAGTTTCCCTGCCATTTGGTCTAGTTTTGCTTGCTCTTCAATATATGTCAATACTTGTCCCTCTACAGTAAGGCCTTTACCTTTTAGCTTGCCTAGACAAAATTCAATGCCTTGTTGAGGGATAAAGCACAAGTTTTCTCTCACTCGACTACATGAGGTGTTATGTTTGTTGAATATGTTGTCATTGATGTCAAAGATTGGTGATCAAGGTCATATAAATCTCAGAGGATTATTCTAAGTAATACAAAATTAACTTGAGTTAGTTGGTTATCTGGTTGGGTTGGTTGAACTACTTGGTTGCATGCTTGAGCTGGTTGGTTGTCTGGTTGATTTGTTTGAGCTATTTGGATGTATGTTTGACCTACTTGGATGTGTGCTTGAGCTTCTTAGTTGTCTGCTTGAGCTACTTAGGCGTCTACTTGAGCTGGTTGACTATCTGTTGAAGCTAGTTGTGCATCTACTTTACTTGCTTTCTGGCCAAGTCAGATCTTGTGCCACATCATTGGTTGAATCTTCAACTATATTGACTTCTATGGAATCGATTTAATTCCTTTTGGTGTGGTGGCTATGTCAGACTTATGTTACGCCTTGAATTAATTAAGGGAGTTGTGCATTGCATTATTGGAGGCTATGCGACCAAATACAGCTGTGTTACTTTTCAAAATCATGTGGCAATGATGTTGTTTGTTATGTATGATAGGTGTTGATGCAAATATGGAGGCTTTAATGGTTCTTTTGCAGCATTTTAATAAACCATGTTAAGGAGTCAATAAAAAGAGTGTCGTTCTCTTTTAAAATACTGCAGATATATTTGCTTACCATTTTGTGTTCATTATTTCTTTTGGACTGGGTATTTGAAAAAGTCCATGGACAGCAATATCTATCTATAAATGTTTTCAGAAGACCGGAAGGTGTGTGTTAAGTATCAGTGATAAAGATGGAGTTTTTGATGAATGTTAATGGTTGTGCGATGGTGTGAGTACTGTAACATCTTCAATAAAAGTAATCTGCATTTGAAATAAGGAAGAAACATTGTCAACCATATCATTGCTGAGATATATTATTGTTGTCAAGCTTCATATGGTGAGATATGATACCTTGTTATTGAATCTCCCTACGTACGACGCAACCTACACAATCACCTTTGTATGGCCACGGCAACACAAACACAGCCGTATGGCTAAGTTTGGGACCTACGGCAGTCAATCCACCATACGGTGGAATTGTGTTGTCATACGGGTCGGGGTGTGACCGTACAGCCACCTCCCAACCTTGCGTACGGTCAAGAAATCGTCCGACCTTGATGGACTTCCTTCCGCACAGATTATATAGTCACTAGTGGTAACAATTTGGATGAAGTATTAAAATTGGATACAAAGATCAACCTTCAACTCATTTGCACAAAAACACAAGTCTGGAAATACACACACGCAAGAGGAAATATATTCAATAACGAAGGAACTTCAGAGTACACAAACAGATAGCACTATCGAATACAAATTTGTCTTCTACTAAAGACTTCACAAATTTGACAATGAAGTATAGATGAAATATCAGAAGCAATATTTCCCTCGACAGAGTAGGATGGTTGCTAACCACTGAAACTGCGACTACACAATAGGGAGGGTTTTCCACCTCCGAAACTGCATACAAACCACCTTCAGCCTTCAGCTTCCGGAAATACAAAGAAGAGTCAAACACATTCCGTGATGATTTACAATGCTCAGCCATCTCCTTATAAAGGCCTCCAAGAAGCGTCCAAAGATTTACAGCAGGCCGACATTAATATATTATTTTATTAATTTTATTACTTGGGCCCCTTTTTAATTAATGATTAATTAATTAAATAAGTCCTTATGTAAGATTTAATTTTTAGGACCACTTAATTAATTAACCTAATTAAAATACTTTTAAAATTGGGGACATCACACGCACATACCCAAACCCGTAAAAAAAAAATCACGTACCCATGTACCAAGTTCTTGCACCTACACCCGTCCCCAAACCTAAACCAGTAACTTAGGTTTTGAGTGATCTTCTATGGAACTAGGACTACGATCCTTACATTGCTATGTATCTTTGACGCTAGCAAAATAACCTACACTCAAGGCATTAGATTGTAGGCACCATTTCACTTCCAAGTTGCTGACACCAAGCCTACAAGCAATTGAGTGATACAACATGTAATGTCCCCATTTTTTATAAAGTGTTTTAATTAAGTTAATTAATTAAGTGGTTCTAAAATTTGAATGATATTATAAGGACTTATTTAATTAAATTAATTAATTATTAAATATAGGAGCCAAAATAATTAAATAATGTCAGCCTATGACCTATTGTATCTTTCTAGACACTTCTTGGAGGCCTTTATAAAGATATGGCTTGGCTTTGTAAATCATCATGGAATATATTTGTACTCTCTTTTGTATTGTTGGAAGCTGGAGGCTGAAGGTGGTTTGGTTGTTTGCAACGTCAAAGGTGGAAGACCCTCCCTAGTCTGTACTCGCAGTTTCAGTGAGAGTCATTCCTCACCTAGTCTGTCATTGGAAATATCATTATGATATTTCATATTGTGCTCCAAATTTGTGAAGTCTTCGTTTGAAAACAAATTTGGGCATATAAATATGATCTGAGAATATAAGTCTCAAATTGGTAGCAAATCACTTTTGTGTCAATCTTTATTCATCAGCAATAATACATTTGGCATCTGCAAACCATATAGTTGAATCATATCATTTGAGAGTGTCGAGTGTCGAGTGCCGAAAAGGTGTCGAAGGGTACCTAGTGCCAGAGGGTGTTGAGTGCCAAAGGGTACAGAGCGTCAAAGGGTGTCGAGTGCTGAAGGGTACGGGGTGTCGAAGGGTGTCGAGACCGAAGGTTGAGTATCAGGTGTCGAAGGGAGCAAAAGGGAATCGAAGGGTGTCGAGTGTCAGAGGGTGCGAATTGCGGAGTGCGCATGCGGAGTCCAGAGTGTGGCGTGCAGAGTGCGCATGCGGTGTGCAGTGTGCGGTATGCAGTGTGGGTGTGCAACATGCGGCGTGCAGCGTGCAGCGTGTGAAGTGGTCGTGCGGTGTGTGAAGGGAGTGCTGTCATGCGGAGTGCAGAGTGCAGTCGTGCGGTCTGCCGAGTGTGGAGTACGGAAGAGCAGCGTGCAGCATGCGGAGTGCAGTCGTGCGGTGTGCGGGATGTAGTGTGCAAAGTGTGAGCGGTGTGCCGACTGTCGAGGTGTGGTGTGTGTGTTTTGTTGTACAGATAAATTTGAGTTCAACTATCATTACATATTTAGTGTCAAATTGGAATGGTACATTACACAACACATCTTGTAAACCTAGGTGGGCAGATCTGTGCTCAATCACAACAACAGAATACAGGGTTGTAATTTGTTTCCAAACCACTGTAAATCAATTATAGGCCTGTATCCAAAGGCCATTGCCTCTGAGACATTGTATGTAAACATTACTATTAGTCATTGAGCATGCTAAATAATAAAGACTTAAGATTTCTGATATGTTGGTACAACAGTTGGTAAAATCAGATGTTTGTTTTTCATTTTGTTTAATATTTATGACGTTGTGGTGATTTCATATGTGATGGTGAAATCACTCTGTTGTGTAACCAAGTCTGAAAGTTAAAGAAGTGAAACTGAATTCCTAGCCCAAGTTATTACATACAAGGTGTTGTTCCAATAACCACAAGGTTATATTGGTCATATAAGGTGTTGTTCCACTATTTTGGAAGGTTACATCAATCATATAAGGTGTCATACCAGTCATCAGAAGATTATACCAGTCATATAAGGTAATGTTCCAGTATTCTAGAAGGTTACATCAGTCATATAAGGTGTTGTCCCAATCAACAAAAGGTTATATCAAATATCAATAGTGTTGTACCTGGCTTTGAGAGCATTAGTATATATTTTGAAGTGCTTTATCAATGGTCATATTGTACAACATCTGTCATTGTTCACTTGTGAGTTGATTTGGTAAAGCACTATATCTAAACAATCACTTTCCATCTTGCATATCAGTGATACCATCATTTTTCCCATCATGTAATTCAATAAAATCAATTTCGTTACTGCTCTCATATAGATTTCTAATCAGATTTGGGTGTATTCAAAATTATTTAAGGTTTTTTGTGAAGTTCCCAACTTGTTAGTTGCAATCAGCATGTGTATTGCAAGTTTAGTTGTTGTTCCAATGGTATGTGTTCTAAAAAAATAGAAACATGCGCAAAATAACAAAAACTATAAAAGGGGGACATTACACCATCTAGCTTCCACAAGTTACTTCCAGGGTTATTTGATCAAGAGCTGAATTTACAGTCATTTACTATAATAATCAGAGTTCTGTAGTACTCTCGAAGAATCCAATGTTTCATGACATGCCCAAAAACATAAAGATTAGATATCACTTTATCAAAGAGAGGGTTCATAAGAGAGCGAAGCTCCTATGCATCACCAATCAGCAGGTAGCGAATATTCTAACCAAGCCCTTGGCAAAAGGAAAGTTTGAGGCTCTCAAAGACAAACATTGGATTGATGCAGAAATCCTTCCTCGCTAGTTTTAGCTCGGATTGAAACTGCCACAAAGGTCTAGTGCAAATGTGCAGGGAAAAGATCGTGTAGTAGAAGTTGGTCTATTTTGTATTTCACTTTTAAGGACTAAAGTGAAAGTCTTTTACTTTGCTAAATAGGTCTTATAAAGTGTAGATAATCACTAATGACTTAGACTTATCTTCCACCTCACTTTATAAGGATGGTTTTTGTAAATAAAGCTGATTTTTTGGAGATTAGATTAACTGAATTAATATAAAGATAGGAGCGAGATAGAAGTTTCATATACAAATTGTCTTTCAAAGGAATGGAAAAGTTTTTTGGAGGACCGAAACAGTGTGTAACAAAATGGTTCATGTTGATGATTTTTGTACAGTTGTGAATTGCATTAGCTGTGGAGGTTTCCTTGCAAGTTTATTTTGAAGGAATGAAATCAGGTTCAAAGAGTAATTATCTCTGCATGCTTTCACATTTGAAGATTTCATTATTGTGTGATTTCTGCAATATAATTTAGCATTAGTACATAATATCTAGGCATTTTGATAATTCTTCAAACTGATCATTAATGACAGTGCAAACTAACTCTTCTTGAAAGTCTTACTTCAATCAGTGAATATCCTTTGCATAATGCCACGGACCTGCATGTAGCTGGTTAGAACGAGTCTTAATAGACCAAATCAAATTGTTGGAAGATACGTGATCAAAACTGTTGACATAAATATTGGGATTTATCTTGTGCATTTTGCACAGCGCTCTGCTTAATTTTTCCTATTAACTTTTAACTTTTAAGTCACCAAGTTCGACCGAATCCTACACAATTTAATACATCTTGATCTTATAAACAGCTTCCAAGGTGGGCACTTAATCGATCGCCCTATATAAATTTTAGTTTTCTTCAATTTGAATACTAGCCTGTGCATCAACTTCGCTGGAAGTACATATTGAGTTTAAAAAGGCCTCAATATATTGAATTGAATAGACTTCTACCATTTTGGCTCTATAGCTCAAAAGCCATCTTACTAGAAAAGCATAATCTAGAACTGCCCATGCTCAAAGGGGAGTAAGTTTTCGCCACTTGTATTATCCTTGGGACTGAGTACTCTAGCAATTATACATTCATTTGGAGCTGGAGGAACTTCTCTATATAAAAATCAGATCATTGTTCACTAAGGCGATTTAAAATTCTACTTCGATCATTCTTAATGCTTTCATTTTCATAGCATTCTTGTGAATTTCATCATGTGATGGGTGAAGATGCATACTTCCATCAGGGTCATCATATTTTAACTATTTCTTAAACCTACTAGAAAACTAAAGTTAATACAAGCAGTAAATACTAAACGCTGCTAAATATCCTTGGGATCAAAATCTGCAAATTGCAACATCAGCGTGAAGTTTTGAATGAATGTCCATAACGTGCCATGAAATCTACATATTTTTCGCACTGCTACACAATTCAGTTCAATTGGTCAGCTATGTGAACGGAAACTCCTCATACAGAAGAAGATTTTCTTACACGAATCTTGATGTCATGAAATTTGGTTTCTTATTGTTTATGTTGATGATCGTTTCATCACACTCTGTGGAGCCAATACCGAGTATCATCAAATCTATGTCTCCTACCGTACTGCTAGGAGTAAAATTCTGGCAACTTGAACATCTCATTTTCTTGGCTTGGGTCAAGTATGTATGTATCCATTGAATATTGAGATAAACTAAGAAACAGTAACGTGGCAAACAAAGAATGAAATTAACAAATACAATTAACAAAGAAACACCAACCTTGGCGGCAGTGAAGATCTCCTCGGACTTTTGAGTGGTGTATTTCTTTTCAATAGAAACAGCCATCGTGATTACCCTTCTGCATCTAGATTTACTGGTAGATGGGTTTCGTAAAATTGAGGTCGGAATTCTAATCTGTTTATTTGGATTTCGACTTGACAAACCAAACCATTCTCCATCGAAACAGGAAGGCCTCTGAGTAGCTCTAGTAACTGCCACCGATGCTGCCATTAAATTAGATTAGGTTAGATTAGAAGAAAGAAGGATAAGCCCTTAACCTCCGGGAAAATGAAATTTTATAGTGCCAAAACCTCCGTTTCATGGCGTGAATGGGAAAGCATTAAACTAGTATATTGTCTATCAACTAGTCTGGATGCACTTTTGACCGAATTTATTAATTAATTCAGATTCAAAACCATGTGTTGTTTTGAATCTAAATTAATTATAAAATACGGTCAAAGGTGCATCCATAATGCTGCAGGATAGATAGTGCGCAATATCCCCTTCTGTTTATGATGACAGCCTCCACTACTTTTTAATGGCATTCAACGACTTAACAGCTCATACACGGACTATTATATTCCATGTTAAAACTCGACCCTCGGCCATTACCGCAACCAATGCCCTTGCCCTTATATTGTCTTCCAAACATCAGAATACACGTTTGACTATATTTAATAATTAATTAACAATCAGAATACAATATGTTTTTTTATTTTTCATTTATTAATAAATGGATCAAATGTACATCCATGCCCCCCCTCCGAGAAAATTGCCAGTAAACGATCCGAACGCGGAAAACTACTTATACCAGAACCAACCTTGTTGTACGCCCGGTCACCCTCTCTGCCGAGTTTGTGCCCGCGGGTAAATTTTCTGACCACAGCTGTATTTATTTCGCATATTTATTACCATAATCTGGTTTAAACGCCGTTCAATAGGCCTATCTCGACTTTTTGGCTTCTTTATCTCATCTGGGAATTGAAGATCGCAGTATTGAGAAGCGGCGCAGATTGTCCATTAAATGCGAAATTCAATTTACGAATTTATGAATTCTCTGCGAGTTGTAAAAATGTTCGCACGACTCTGGCACTTGCCGCTTGTGTTTTCGTAAAACCCGTCTCTCAAGTTGCAAAATTACCCTGCCACAGAAGGTAACTCCATTAAATGTTTTTTCTGTTTTAAACTGTTCTCTTTGAGAGTGCAACTCGAGACCGTAAATTGTTTCCCCTAGATTGCTGAATTAAGTTTGAGCTATAACGATAGATTTAATTTCCTTCAATAAAAGTTGAACAGATTTCCAATCAAAAAATGTGAATCCAAATGTTGCCTGAATAACCTTTACTTCAATGATTATATTATCATCTCTGGCGTGAGAATGTCTGGTTTTTTGGCAGAAATATATGTTTCTGGCTCGGCTGATTGTTCGGCCTTTGTGATTTCTGATTCTTTGGTGTGCTCTCCTAAACCTTTTACTCTGTTGACTTCAGTAGGGAAAGGTTGCGGCGATGTTCCAAATTACGTTTCATTTCTTGTTTGCCTAATTTCTTAGTTATTAACTTTAAAGAAATCAGATCAAAATAATTTGAAGTTCGTTAATAAATATATTATTTACTAATAGTCTTTTATTTGTATTTGAGAAGTTTTGATTGGATATCTGTGCATCAGTATTGGAAACTTTTGAGGTGACTACTTTTTGATCTTTGCTTCAATATTTCATCCTACTAGAATGTCACTGCACAAAATTAGGTGTAATAGTTATTTGTATGTTCTTAATGATAATCACTTATAATTATAATTTAGACTCTTCTCTTCCATTAACAAGAGACCATTCCCCTCAATTTCTTGTCATAATGTCTTTTATTAAAGCTAGATTTTTTATAAATTCTAGCAATAATATTAAAAATTTAATATCTTTACATAATAATTTGAGATTCTTTTATCATATTTGAGAGTAAAATGATTATAAAATGCAGCATTTGAAGCCTTAAAAACTTCTAGTCTAAAATCTTGTCAACATAAACTAAGTTGAGAATTTTAGTAGCCCAACAATCAGCTAACGTTAATTACCCAAACTAAGATTAACAATAAAAGTTCAAGCTGCAACTACACCAAGCTTAAGCCTCTAAACAACTCATAAAGGGTTTTGACAGGTTCCCATAATCTCATCAATAAGTTTTGAAAAGGCACCCATAGCCTTCCAGTGATGCATTCATGAGCTCCCTTCTCCTTCCAAAGTCTCCACCTCAATAGAAGATAGAGAAAAGAAATTAGGTAGCCAATACTCCAAAGAAAGGGCAACACCCCCTTATAGCAGAACATCGCCTATCCTACACCACCATTCTCTACCTCAATAGTAGAAGCAACCACCTCAATAGGATTGACAGGAGAAGAAGCCAACTGCTGAAAAAACAAAGTCTCTCTCTCTCTCTCTCTCTCTCTCTCTCTCT
>MU228511.1:1493220-1505390 GCA_018584345.1 Thuja plicata
AGAAACGGGAGAGAGAGAGAGAGAGAGAGAGAGAGAGAGAGAGAGAGAGAGAGAGAGAGAGAGATGCATCACCAAAGAACCCTTGGAACATAAGGTAAAACATGCATAGTTTTTTTTAAATGATTGTATAAATAACAACCATAATTGCATAAATATAACTTATATTTTAGAAGCAATAACAATATAAAAACAATTGTTTCATGATCGAGCACAAGAAAAATTCTTTATACATTTCCCAAGGTTCCATAACAACCCAATACACTCTCAAAACAGAATACACAAGTTCCCGAGATCACCTAACAGAAGCTTGGACAATGTTCAATGGGCCATAAGAGCCTAAGCTAACAATAACTCATGGCTACCCATAGACGACACTATATCAAACCTCTAAATCCATCTAAATAGAAATACATTTTAAACATGAATAGAGAAGTGTTCTTAAGATGATTAAAAACATACAATGCTCATCATCTCATCTATAAAACCATCTAATAACTACCATGAAAACAAGCACAAGGACTTGGTCCTTGAAAAGTAACCAATAATACATATAAAGTATAGACTTCGAGGTATAGGCATAGATGTTGAACGATACATATGTCGACCAATGAATTTAGGCATTGACCTACATAAAGTATCCTCCAACTGTAGTGTCTCAGTCTGGAAAGGAAGAGGCACCAATCTCTAGATCGGAGATGCCAAACTTCAAAGATGTTGTTTTACTAGATGCAGATGTCGAAACAAAGTTGGCAGATTTTCTAAGACCAAAAAGTCTTAGACTACAGAGGTGGAGATGCCACTATGCAAGTAAGAGGCGTTGATCAACAAAGATGCCCAAGTACAGGTGTAGATGCCAATTTTCATTACTCCTCCAAAAGTTATAAAATTAAGCTAAAACCTTTGTTGACTCCAACATATGACCAAAATACATCTAGATCCACACTGGGGAGTACCGAATACAGAAGATCGGGGCCATAATCAGTCGATATAAAAAATATAAGTATGAAAGCATAGACAACAAGCGCATAACATCAGACTAGCATAAATATTGAAAGAAATTAAAGGATAGAGAAGAGCACATCATGCTCGATATTGTAGCCACTAGATCTAGTCCATCAGTTGTACGTCGGTCCCCAACATTGATGTGTCATTCCACCCAACCAAGTGGTACCCTCAGGTCCACCCCACCATGCTCACAAAGATAGTCACACGGCCTAAACAAGCACAAAGCACACAACGAAAATAAAAGGCTAATACTCACGCCAAACAAGAGCATATAGTTAGGAAGGCATGACATAATCCAATGCAACTCACATATTGAAATATACTTGTAGACACATAAAAATGATCATCACCCCTAACTCCCCTTTGTGGTCATCCTTTATGTCATTGGTCAATTTTGTCCATTTTTTAATCATTTTAGGTCATTTTTAGTTATTTTGGATTATTTTGATTTATTTATCTATCTATCATTTATTTTTGTCATTCAGCCGCATTTTGTCATGTCAACATGTGTTGAATTAAATAAATTTCATAATTATTTAATTAATGTCCCAATGTTCTTTCTTGGGGATTAATCAATTAAATTAATTTCCCTATGTCCCTAATGTCCCCTTTAGACATAAATAAATTCTATTTATTTATGTATTTTTGTCTTTTATTTTGTATATTGAATATTTTAGTATTCATGTGTCTTTTTATTTTCTCCTTTTATTTTCTCTTTTTATTTTACATTAAATATGAATTTATTTAAAGTGTCTTTTGGGCTTTTAGAGGGAGATTTGCAATTGTTTTTATTATCTAGTATTTATTATAGTCGATTGGCTATCCCTTTCCCTCTTGTCTATTTTTTTCTTCTTTGTGTAAGTTTTTTGAGTCAAATTTCTTTGTAATGGTTTTTCTTCTTCTTTTTGTGGTTAACCACGAATTTCTAGTATCCTCATCGTAATGTTGTCAAATTAACCCTTTATTGTTGGTTATTATTTGTGCACATGTCAACAAAGAGAAACATATCAAATTAGAGGAGATAGAAAAATAAATGAGGCATCATTGAAGGAATGTTTGGTATTTTTATTTGAATATTTTGTTTATGCATTTCATTTCAATAGCCTTATTGGTTGTGATTAGGATTTTACTAACATGGTTTTTATGGCTTTCGTGGTTGGCTTAATCATGTTTTATTTCTACTTTCTTAATTTCCTTGATCCACATTTGGTGAACCCAATGTGAACCTTCCTACTAATGAATTTGCATGTTTTTTGTTTGTATGCAGGTTTTCTATGTAAATTTGTTGTTGCATGTTGGAATTTAGAATCTAATTTATAGTCAATGCAAGATTTCTTGTCTTAACATGTCATGGACTACAAGTTTTAATTAATTATTTATTTAGAAGTAATAGATTAAGGAAGTTTAAAATGAACAACAATTTTTCATTTAGCCTAATTAGGGATTTTGATTGAACAATTTCTCATTTAGCCTATTCAGGGTTTTCAAATGAGCATCAATCTCTCATCTAGCCTAATTAGGGGTTTCAAATGAACAACAAATTACACCTAGTTTAATAAGGCGGATAATTGGACCCTACAATTTTTCATGTAGTCTTCAGTAGGAAGGAAAGTAACAACAATTTGTGTTACAAAAATCTCATTTACATTTTTCACCTAGTCTTAATTAGGAAGGAGAAAGAACCATAATTCTCACCTAGTATAATTAGGAGGTTAATTTGCATCAATTCTTTTAATTTATTTGATCAAAGAGCTTTAAAATCACAATATTTTCACATAGGCTAATTAGGGGCTTTCAATGTGAGTTTGTATCATTGAGCTTGACGAAGTTGTGATTTTGCAATTTTACGTGCTTGTCTTTTTAGAAATATCACACTTCAATTTTATTAAGGGAATGAACTTTGTATTTGTGTATCATGTGCATTTTCACTTCATAGGGTGGACCACTTCTACACGAAAGTGATAGTGATGCCCAAATTTTAATTTTTGTAAAATAAGGACTTGTTTTGGTAGGAATAGAGGTACTTTCTCTAAAGGATAATGCTTAGTAACACTCCTTTGGTCTACTATATAAATTTATGTTAGAATTTAGGTGATCCATGTAGTCTCCCTAGTACCCACATTCGTGTGAGGTATATAAAAATCATTCTTCCTTACCGGAAAAAGGATAGGGGTTGTATTGATCATATGCATGTTGGAACCCCAAAGGTCCCCCACTATGAACCAATTTATTTAGTAGCCAAAACCCTTCTACTTGTTGAATCAAGGACTATGATATGTGCATCCCAAAGATGCCCCTTGTGCACTCTTCAATTTGAGAGAAATTTCTTGAGATCTTTAGGTCTTTTTAAATTTGAAGCTTGTCATGCCTGAGAAGTGTGTAAGGGGCAGTCATTGCCTCCAAGCTTTTATCTATCTAGTTGAAAGTGGTATTTTATCGCAAGGGGATTCAACAAGTAAATTGTCCTATCCTAAATCATAAGTTGTACTTGTCTTCAATTCCTAAATGACCTCTTTATTTGGCCTGTGTTCTCAAAACATATTCCTAATCAAACATCACTTGTCCAAACCTTCAAACATTTATACAAACATATTTATCAAACCTTGATCAAGCATTGTCCAAATTTTCAACCTTGCAAACATAGGAAACTCCAAACTTAAAGCTTTGTTTCAACCTTCCATGGTTTCTCCTTAGGTTTCCTCACTTTCATATTTCAACTTAGGGTTTATTCTTCCATAGTACCCTTTTAGTCAATACCTTAATACCTTTCTTGGATTGTCTCTTTTCACTTATCCTAGTTTGTAGCCTTAGGTTTATTTTATAATCTTGTTCGTGTTACCATCTTGTCACTATCCTTTAAGACTTATCATATAATTTAGTCATCCTTCAATTGGTCATTACCCCTAGCTTGCATTTAGGTCCTTGTCCTCCACATTTTCATAACCTTTTCCTTCTCATATTGTCCTTTGCCTTCTTTTTGCTAGACCATCTCTAGATCCCATTTGTCACCCTATATTTATAGGGTACACATTATCTCTTTTAGGTTGCATTTTTCTTCCATCCTTTGGTATCATATTATTCATTCCATTTGGCATATATCATGTAGGTAAATACCCATGGTTGAGACAAGGTCCTGAGTTTTTAGGAGATAAAAAAATTCCTCATGACCATCCATGAATAATTTCAAATAAAAACTATTTTAATTTGATCCCACACAATTTTCATATCATGATGCTAATTGGGATGAACAATATGAAAAGGGAAGCATAAAAATAGAGAGAAGATCACACCTCCCTTTTCAAGTGTAATGTATATATTTCTCATTAGGAAGGTCAATACCCCCAATAGGCTCAAATATGGATTCAAGCTCTTATCGAGATATTGGATCCTTTCTTAAAGGGGAATATTGATTTGAAAAGTAGGATGATATGTAATAAGATATTATAGAAAATAAGAAATTCAATCGAGACAAGTCTACCTTGAAGAAATGAACGAGATGTTGTTCTACTATTCTTTTTCCAATTTTTTAAGTCCTGGAAACAATTATACTTCCAAATCTGGGCTCTGTAACTTGTTAGCTCTCTGTCCTAAAAACCTGAGCTTGATTCTGAGGGTGTAGAACATATGGAATGTTCTGCACTTGGGTGCAAAATGTTTAGAATGCTCTTGTAGACACTTAAAACTGATCAAGGCAGGTCCAAGAAACTTTCAACCAAATACAAGCCATTTTGAATTAATTAAAATTAATAAATTAAATAACTAGGTAATTGAATTAATATGACTGATGGTTTATAGTAAGCAATGACGAAAAAACACTCAACTAATGGGAAATGAGTAAAGCAAGCACATGGATTGCAAAAAGGCTTTGCTATCTTGACCACTCAATCTTTCAAATCAATCTTGTCCACTCAAAGAGGACACATCATTAATCCTTAACCACAACCATGTTTTAAATGTGGTTATCTAAACTTACCCCCTACACCTTGGGAAATCCTATAAATATAAGGCATAATTAAGTACAAACCACCAATTTACTTTACCACTTAACCACTTTACATCCACTTTGATCCAAAATTCATCTAATTCATCAAAGTATCATAGATATAGTCAATTTGCATCCACTATCTTTGGAGGCAAATTTGTAATTACATCTAGTAACATCGTAATGGTGAATTTTAATGAAACTTGAGGAGAATTTGAGCATGTAGATTAGCTTAATTTGCATCAATTCACATAGCTTTGCATGATTTCATCATTTTAGATCATAAATATTCTTGTTATAGGGGTTGTCATTTTAGGATTGCTTTGTAGTTGAGAGCATTCGTTTAGTCCCTCTAGCTAGAGATCCATGGGACGTTCTTAATTGCTTCAATTTGAATGTTAATTAGCATAGATCTAGTAAATTCGAGTTGATAATTGTGATTAAACTAATGTTTCATGTAGGTTTGTGAATTACATTTTTACACACACACAAATGGCTCCCACCATGGGGCCCATGCCTCACATATTTAATGATTTTTGGTTGCACAATTGACATTTGCAGGTTTGGATAAACACAAACAACTCCTTTGCAGAGAAGTTCAACGCTTGGAATCAAAATTTTAGTGCCTATTCTCTAAATCTTAGCGCATGTGATCAAAATTTTAGTGCCTGTCAACAAATTGTCAATGCCTAAAGATAGAGAACTACAATTTGTAATTTATTTCAGCGCTTCTGCACTTTCTTTTATCTCTTGTTTACTATCTTCTAGCACCTGGAATTAAAACAATAGCGCTTACTATTTCAGCGCTTAGATTTCAAATGTTAGCACCTATTTACTATCTTTTAGCATCTGAAAGTTAAATTTCAGTGTCTGCAAGTTAAAGTTCAATGTCTTTAGGCAATAAAATAGCGCCTGTCAATTTAAACTTAGAAATTAAAATTTGTGAATCTAATATTTTTTATCATGTTTACACATGACAAAATTCAAAAAGGTACATAACCCGACACTTTGATTTCCAAATAATTTTGAGGAGGAAGAGGCAGGAAGATTATACAAAGATGCAAAAAGAGCACAATTAGCCTTTGAATTGGAAATTTTGGAGGAGAAATTTCAAGCTCGAAACAAGTATTGGAAAATTGTGGATCTTTATCAAACTTTTTACGATATCACATTTATTAGTTTAGATGATTCTCCTCTTTAAACATGGTCCAATTTAAGAAATTCTAAAAAGCCATGTTCAAAATACCTAACAACTTTCAAAAAGGGAGGCCAAAAGTATCAACAAGTGGGCTAAGAGAATACATTGGGAAAATATAGACGAACAACTTGGGAAATAAGGTAAATAATATAGTATATATTTGAGGATTAGAAAAGTATATCAAGTTTTATATCAAATGCCTAGGATCAATATAAATGTTTAATCTTTCTAAGCAGATTTGTCGTCTTTTATCCATTGGTTTGTGTTTTCTTTATTTTTCTCGTTTGATGTTGGACTAACATTCGTGAGAAACTTGGATGCTAAGGAGTTGGAATGATCACCAAGGTAACGTATAATAAAAATCAAAATCCTAAAAAATGTCCACATTCGAGCAAGGTACACACAACAAAATGTTAATTTTTCATGTACCTTTTAATTATTGTGAAAAAATTCAAAGTTCAAACACATAATCTAATTAGGAAGGCCTCATTTTTCTTATGAACAAGGGTATTAGGTTTATGCTCTTACATTTTCACGATGATCAAAACACTAAGCATACCTAAGTTCCATTTTATTAAAGGTATTAAAATGAACACCATGTCTATAGTGTTTAGAGAATAAAGGTAATAGGGATATGCTCTCATCCTTCTTAGGGTAATCAAACTCCTAAACCTACCTTTATCTCATTTTGCTTCACATAGTGCATTTAATTTGAACCATAATGGGCTCACCTCCCGAGATTTGTCTTATCAAGGACAGTGAGAGGGATGACCAAAATTGGGATACAAAACCGCCATAGCCATGGTTATCCAACAAACTATAAATAAATGCCTTCATCCTTGTAAAGGAATAAAATTTGATTATTATTAGGTGAAGAATGTGTTGTATTTTCTTAACCTTTACATTTAATTATAGTTTATGATGTGTGTATTGTTGTGTGATTAAGCATATAGGGGAAGGAAGATAAGATGTTCCTCCCTTATCCCCAAATGCACAAATGAAAGATTCAAGTTGATTAACCCAAAAGAAGGATCAATACATAAATGAATCAACCATTTGGAAATGAGAGTAAGGAAGATCTTAAATTTTGTTTTATGATTAAGGAGATATGATATATAAAAGTAATTGAAAATAATGAGAGGAAGTACCAACCTTAAAGAATTGCAGGTCTGAAGAATGCTATTTTCTGAGGTTTGTACTCAGTTTCTAGAAAATCTAAAGTATGATCCGGAATAGAAATGCAGAGACGAACAAAACCCAAAAATATTTTTCCGATCCGACACCGTCTTATGAAAAAGGTCGACCTTGACCCACAAATTTCACCCCTAACCCAATAATCTTGACCCTGACTTGCACATGTCCGACAAAAAATCTGTTCACGGATCCCGATAGTTTACTGAAAAGGGTATCCAAATCTGAGTTCAAATCCACAGTCCTAAACTTGTACCTACAAGAAAAAGAGATTTGTTTGTTGGGGGAGGGGTTTGCCTTAGTCAAACCCTAATTTTTGAATTAACCTCAAATATATAATTGAAATTGCAGAAGTAAACAAAGTAAATGCATAAATTCACCTTGCTTGTAAAAGTCCTTGTGGAGGATTTGAATCCTTGAATCCACAAGTATGTATGCACCAATGGATCTAGAATTTAGAATGTAGTATGTCTTTAATCAATTACTTGTAGATCTCCAACACCAAATCTTGAATGGGTTCTTGAATATGAAGAGGCTTGGAAGAAGATGGATGGAGAGATCACCAAAAAGGGCACAATGTAGCTTGAATACTTCAATGGCCTCCCATGGATCTCTTTGATGAATGCTTGAATACTTGATGATGGATAGATGCTTGCTTCAAATCTTACTCCTTAGCTTGCTTGAACTTCACTTGATAATGCTTCTCAGTTGCTCAATAATGCTTAGGCTTGGATAGAGGACTTAGAAGAGCTTCTTGCTTGATTTCTTATGGTTAGAGAGTCTTAGTGCTTAGAGAAAATGAGAGAGAAAAGCCTCCTTTTATATGAAATTAGGGCACAATCTTCTAAGGAGGCTGACATAGGATAATTAAATTCCCATTAAAGAATTTACCCCTAGGAGAGGACCTATATTAAATATAATTTAGGAATCAACGCTTTGAAACCCGAAATAGCCGACCCGAAAGCAGGAATTAACTTTTTCAAAGACCGACATCCGGAAACTGTAAGACCCTGAAATCTGGACCTTGGTTCAAGGTCGAGGTCAACCTTGAACTAGTTCAGGGGTGAGGTCGACATTGACCTAGGTCAGGGTTGAGGTTGACATAGACCTAAAAGTTTGACCTTGACCCTGAGGTCAAAGATCTCAAATCTGCAGTCCAGAATGCCAAAAACTGGCTAGAGAGAGGTGGAGAATGGGGCAGAACAAGGGGAAAGCTAGGTCTAAATCAAGAACCCATTCAAGGCGCTTGACATGACCCCAAACCACTTACTCAGAAGGATAAACTAGTCTATCATGGAAGTGCTTCCATTTTCCGACTATACATTTAGCCCCCACTTTAGCAAGAGTATGGACTCAACACAAACTCTTGGTAAAGGAGATCATAAAGAACAGACAATCTTATTGGAATAAAAAAAGGGACAAAGAAATAATCAAGCCCCCAAGGGACTTAAGTATATATCAACCCTAAGATCATAATAAGAGAGACATAACTAGTTAAGGAAAGAGAGAGAGAGGGTGTGATTATCTTGCCCAATGAGAACTTATATCTCATTGTGAACCATACAAGTAAACAACGTAACTGGAAAGATGGAGTTGAACTGCCTAGTGAATGTGGCTACTCACTAGTCAACCCATCAGGGAGATCCATTCTTAAGGACACCTTCCGACCTTAAAGGATCAAAACTTTTGAAAAACTGGAGGGATCAAGAGATCCAGATAAATTTAAGTTGGAGGGATCAAGAGATCCTAAAAAGTAAAATGTCCATGCTTTAAGGATTAGTTTTTAATTTATAAAGGGAAAAAAATTTTAGTGCTTGAAAATATTTTGAACGTGCCTGTGTGTGCAAAAAGTGAGTAGAGCATATGCCCCCACGTTAAAGTCATTGCTAACACTTTAACAGGAGAAATGGTTTTAACGGAAACATAAACAATTCCACGGATTATGTTTCCACTACGAGATGCCCCCAAATGAAGACAAATCAAGGGAAATAAACATAAACATACAAAATAACACATAAGGGATCTACCTACTGTAGGGTCAGTATGATCATAAGATAACATGTGCATATATAGATATGATATTATTGTAAATGAATTGACATCATTCCCCAAAGAGAGTAGAACTACAATCACAATGGAGGAAAGAAAACTTAAGAGTTACGAAGAAGAATCTTTTCGGACCACAACCTGGAGACCAAAAAGAATCAGTGCTACCATGTCGCAGATCCAAGCAGACTATACAAGGCAAACATTTACGAACAATAACACAAGTACAACATAACATAAGAACAACAAATAGAAGAATAAATATACATATAGAGGAATTGTACAATAGGTTTTGAGTCTTTTATCACCTTGCACCAACAAAGTAACAAGGGTCATATAAAAGAATCTAAAAAAAATTTAGCAAACACATTACAGGAGAAGCACAATACAACATGCAAACACAAAAAGGGCTATCATGAAGGATAGGCCAATCAGGCACATCACCTACTCTCCCTATCTTGGTTTATATTAGTTAGGGAAGGTGGGAAACTCACAAGAGGGACTATATCCAATACAGCAGGAATGATAGCTAGTTCCAAACAAGGATCCTCTTGAGAATCGTGTTGCTCGATACTAGGTGTAATTGTCGATTGAGTTGAAAGCATATGAGGTAGGTCAGTGTCAATATCAATGGTCTCATATTCATCACTAAGATCAATAGGATCATCAAGAGTATCCTCCTCATCAAGATTAATTAAAATAGGATCTAAGATGCGAATAGGATCATCATACTCATCATCTTAACATCATTATAAATATTGACTTCTTTCGACACATCAGGCATAGGTTGGTCAAAAGTAGGTAAAGAGTTTTGAAGAAGAGAAGCATGGGCCCTAGCATTAGCTCTACGCTTCTTATGATATTCATTAGCAGATTTGTTGTGTTTTGCTTTGCTTACCATATTTTGAGAACTAGGAGGAATGACCACAGATTCCTTCACAGGTTCTATAGGAGGATTTTCAATGGGTTGTAATGAAACAATAGAAGTTTGATTATTATAATTATAAGTAATGGCTAAAGGAGGTATGGAAGGAGTAGGAAAAAGACCATGGTTGAGATCTATCTGAGGCATGCTTAACTCAGCAATTTTGCAATGTTTTTAAGCTTGGTATGAGCGAAAGAGATGATCAGGGCGAGGAGGACATGTGTTAGGTAATGAAGGCCAAAAGAAATCAAGAGTAGCACAATCTCTATGCCTAGAAGGTTGATACAAACTATGATTAATCATTTTTAATTCTCCATTATGAATGAACTTAAGACATTTATGAATAGGAGAAGAGATAGCATGCATAACAGTTATCCAAGGTAAACCAAATTTGATTTGAAATTGATCAGAAGTAGGAATAACAATGAAGGTAGTATCTACAACTTTACCACAAAGTTCAACAGGTAAGTTGATAGAACCAAGTGCAGGATAAAGAAAACCATTACAAGTTTGGATCCATGCATCAGATGGATCATAGAAATCACGTTGTAAGTTTTTCATAAAAAGATTTTCCTCAGTAATGAAATTTATTAAAGATGTGGGATCAACAAGACAACTATGAGTAGGTATCTTAGCAATCCTAGCATAGATATAAACGGGACCATCAGGAGCCTTAATCATTTCAGAATCATCAAATGTGATTAAAATTTCCCTAGGTCGCTTATCCTTAGTTTGTTTTTGAGGTTTAGGTGGAACTGGAAGTTGAAGTAGAGGTGAAGGATCTTGAATAGTAGGTTGAGACGAAACAACACACTCCACATGATTAACAATGTGATTAAGATCATCCATCTTTGAATCATAGACAATATCCATAGAAGATGGTTGAGCTATGGTATTAGTATCATGTGTAGGTAAAGGATTCGTATAGATTTGAAGGTTTTGATTAGGAGGAGAAACATATTTATTCACACTACTATCAAAATTATCAACAAACAAAGCCTTGGAATCAATTAAATCTTAAATTTTATGCTTTAGAGAATAACATTTTTCAGTATCATGGCCATTTTGGCGATGGTATTGGTAAAAAGCTTTAGAATTGAAGGATTTGGATGCTATCGTGGTAGGGAGAAGAGGTCGAATAGGAGGCAAGGTAATCATATTAGCACTTAATAACCTACTCATTATAGAATGCAAAGTTTTAGAGAGAGGAGTAAATGTACAATTCATATGGAAAGCAGTGGATGCAGAAGTGGCATTATTGGATGTAACAACAACTTGATCATCAACCACATTTGTATGTTTATTAATCTTGACATAATTGTTAGGTTTCTGAAACTTATTAGGATTAGGAGCAGTATCACTCTTATCAACTGGAACAGGAGCCATTGGAGTGTTACTCTCAAATTGACTCACTTGTAACTGATAATGGTGAAGTGTTGCGCAAAGTTGTTGAAGAGAGGTAAATTCAGTAAGAAAAATCTTATCTCTAATATCCTTTTGTAAATTTGAAATAAACATGTGTTGAATATCAATATCAGGAACAGGATAAGAAATCTGAGCATACAAATGCTTAAATCTACCAATGAAATCAGTCAACTTTTCCTTAATGTTTTCTTTACAATGCATTATATTAGTTAAGGAAAATTGTGGACCAATGTTATTTTGAAATTATTGGATAAAGGTATTAGCAAGTTTAGGAAAAGAATCAATTGAATAAGGAGGTAAAGAATAATACCATTGCAAAGCCTTATCACGAAAAGTTCTAGCAAACAATTTAGCTAAAATCCTATGGTCATGAGCATAATCACTACAAAGGATTTGAA
>MU228511.1:1505490-1515753 GCA_018584345.1 Thuja plicata
GAATGCTAAACTTGGATTGGGTTAAGGATGCAAGTTGTTGTTGTAAAGATGACACAGTTTGAGCCAAACTAATGATTGTGGAATCATTAGAGGAAACAGGTGGCATAGAAATGTTAGGAACACTAGGGAAAGTGTAGGAAGCAACAAGAATAGAAGACACAACCAGTGGAACATTAGGCACCATAGTTGGAAGGGGATTAGAATAAGTAAAAGGTACACTATGATATGAAGGTTGTGAGGTAGGTAGAGATACTGGTGGTGCACTCACATTAATAGATGCAATTGGGATAGATGTAGTCATCAAAGGAGGAGTATAAGTAGGAATGATAGGAATGGAAGAAGGTCCTTGACTAGTGATAGGAGGTGTATATCCTAACTCTTGAGCCTCTTGAGCTAAAGATTTAACATTTGAATGCACAAGATGAGTAAGACCACGCAAGAAGTTAACACCTTGATCATTATCACAAAGGAATTTCTTAATAGCCTCTATATCTTGGATGGAATCTTGATTATGGTTTTCTTGGATAAGCCAATATCTCATTTTATCAAGTTCGGTTGAGAGTTTTTGCACTTGTTCAGGAGGAACTCTTAAGGCATCATCCTCATCATGAGATGAGTGAGAAGAGTTATGCTCCATAGAAGGATTTGAATCATGAGTTATCAAATTATCATCCGGGATCCTAAGGAAAAGAGAGGAAGACTCGGGATCAAAGGAACCCATAATTCTATGGCTTCTTCTAACCGGGGTACTATAAGTAGGACTAGAAGTGGTAAAGCTCATACACCAATGCAATTCAAATGAACTAACACAATATTTTGATTTATTAATTTTAAATGTAATTGAAATAACATGCAAGATCTAGCATAAACATGTAAATCTAACACCAAAAAGAAAGAGTTGTCTATCGCGGGTTCACCAAAATGTAAAGGAAGAAAATTTGATTATTAGTAGGTGAAGAATGTGTTGTATTTCCTTAACCTTTACATTTAATTGTAGTTTATTATGTGTGTATTGTTGTGTGATTAAGCATATAGGGGGAAGGAAGATAAGATGTTCATCCCTTATCCCCAAATGCACAAATGAAAGATCCAAGTTGATTAACCCAAAAGAAGGATCAATACATAAATGAATCAACCATTTGGAAATGAGAGTAAGGAAGAAGATCTTAAATTTTGTTTTACGATTAAGGAGATATGATATATATCAGTAATTGAAAAGAATGAGAGGAAGTACCAACCTTAAAGAATTGTGGATCTGAAGAATGCTATTTTCTAAGGTCTGTACTTAGTTTCTAGAAAATTTGAAGTATGATCCAGAACAGAAATGCAAAGATGAACAAAACCCAGAAATATTTCTCCGATCTGAGACCGTCTTATGAAAAAGGTCAACCTTGACCCACAAATGTCACCCCTGGCCCAATAATCTCGACCCTGACCTACACAGGTCTGACAAAAAATCTGTTCACGGATCCTGATAGTTCGCTGAAAAGGGTATCCAGATCTGAGTTCAAATCCACAGTCCTAAACTTGTACCTACAAGAAAAAGAGATTTGTTTGTTGGGGGGAGGGGTTTGCCTTAGTCAAACCCCAATTTTGGAATTAATCTCAAATATATAATTGAAATTGTAGAAGTAAACAAAGTAAATGCATAACTTCACCTTGCTTGTAAAAGTCCTTGTGGAGGATTCGAATCCTTGAATCCACAAGTATGTAAGCACCAATGAATCTAGAATTTAGAATGTAGGATGTCTTCAATCAATTACTTGTAGATCTCCAACACCAAATGTTGAATGGGTTCTTGAATATGAAGAGGCTTGGAAGAAGGTGGATGGAGAGATCACCATAAAGGGCACTATGTAGCTTGAATCCTTCAATGGCCTCCCATGGATCTCTTTGATTAATGCTTGAATACTTGATGATGGATAAATGCTTGTTTCAAGTCTTACTCCTTAGCTTTCTTAAACTTCCCTTGATAATGCTTCTCAATTGTTCAATAATGATTAGGCTTCGATAGAGGACTTAGAAGAGCTTCTTGCTTGATTGCTTGTGGTTAGAGAGTCTTAGTGCTTAGAGAAAATGAGAGAGAAAAGCCTCCTTTTATATGAAATTAGGGCACAATCTTCTAAGGAGGCTGACATAGGATAATTAAATTCCCATTAAAGCCTTTACCCCTAAGAGAGGACCTATATTAAATATAATTTAGGAATCATCGCTTCGGAACCCGAAATAGCCGACCCGAAAGCGGGAATTAAATTTTTCAAAGACCGACATCCGAAAACTGTGAGACCCTAAAATCTAGACCTTGGGTCAAGGTTGAGGTTGAACTTGACCTAGGTCAGGGGTGAGGTCAACCTTGACCTAGGTCAAGGTCGAGGTTGACATAGACCTAAAAGGTCGATCTTGACCCTGAGGTCAAAGATCTCAAATCTACAGCCCAGAATGCCAAAAACTAGCTAGAGAGAGGTGGAGAATGGGGCAGAACAGGGGGAAAGCCATGTCTAAATCAGGAACCCATTCAAGGCGCTTGACATGACCCCAAACCACTTACTCAGAAGGATAAAATAGTATACCATGGAAGTGCTTCCATTTTCCGACTATACAATCCTTAATAGGGTGAAGGACAAATAGCAATTGCATAATATCCTTCCTCAAGTAATCCTCACAGATTGCACAAAACCTCCGTAGCGTTGGTGGGAAGCTCTTGTAAAGAGAGGTAAAAACAAAATCTCTTTGAACATAATCCTTATTAAATCTTGGTTAAGTATAAAGCTTACCTCTTTATCCATGGAAACCAAAATTTTCCTTATGTAGCTTGTCTGAATTTATTTATTTGTGCAAAAACTTATGGAAACATTAAAAGAACATAAACTGAATGCTATAGATATTTTATTTTTCTAAGATGAGTGCTTGATTGTGGTTGTTTGTGATCTTTATAATTCAAGTTCTTCTAAATAGAAGTAGGTTCTTTAATTAAATCCTTCATTGTTATAACTCTAAACAATTTTGATCATTTATACAATTCCAATTAAATCACATCAAATTAAGAGTGTTGTCAAAACATTACAATCCTTGGTTTTTTAAAATTTTGTCGTCAAGGATTATAGGTACTTTTCTTAGAACCAAAAAAATCAGGATCCATTATAAAGTCTTCATCATAGAGATGGATCTTTCTCTATTAGACTTCATAATTAGGACACACTTCAGTTTGAGATAAACATCATTGGAATCTTACCTTATCACTTATTTATAGTAAACTCAACCAATATTTTTGAAGAAGACCTTAATCATTGAGAAAATATTGATTCAAAAAGTAACCCAAGAGTTACTTTCATGCCAAGAACAAGAACAAGATCTTATCATTTTTAAACAACTAATAACAAGGCCACATTGAAAGGAGTGACATATCAAGAAGAAACACAACCTCAACATGAGAATCAAACTGAATCATTCACAAATCAAACATATCAAGTTGAGACTAACCTACAAAAAGATCAAACACAAACCACTCAAACAAACATGGATAATGAATGGGCCAACACTAATAACCACAAAAATAATGAAGAGATCATGGATGGAAAAATAAATAAGGCACAACAAAACATCCATTTCATGAATATGATGGAAAAAGTGCTAGAAAAAGATAAAGAGAGGTATTTCATTACATTAACTCAACTAGGGGTCAAAATACCTCATGATTATGACATATCCAAATTAAAACAAGATGAGGATGAGGTTAACCCTCTATGATTCTTAACTAAACATGTCTAATCCCTTCAAATACAATTGGATAATATTCAAAATGGAGATGCACCAAAGCAATATACGATAGAGGGCATTTGTCCTTTTCTCTTTGATAAGAGTTTAGTCATGATACCTTTTTCACCTAATGTAGTATTTCTTAAATACGATAAATATCTAGGTACAACTGACCCTCAAGACCAAATTAAAGAATTCTACACTTTGAACATGGAATTCCTGCATGAACCAACCTATCTCATGAGAATATTCCCTAGGATCTTAGGAGACCAAATAATGGAGTGGTTTTCAAATTACCACCCCGAATTAAAACATTTGAAGAATTGGTCTCTAAGTTCATGATTCAATACTCCTACAATAGTGAGCATGAAGTAACCATGCTAGATTTATCCAACACTAACATAAAAATAGGGAAGAATTCTTGGCTTTCCTACAATGTTAGAAAAGAATCTTTGCAAAATACCCAAGAAGTGTACCAGAAAAGGAGAAAATGAACATATTTATTAACAATTTGAATAGTCAAATGAATTATTGGCTACAACTCCAATGTCCTCCATCCTTTGAAAAGATGATTGAAAATAACATCAATAAAGAAGATGCTTTGGTAAAAAAAAGGTGAACTTAAGTTACACAAAGACAAGGGATTTTCAAGCAATAACATCAATTACAACAAAAAACCCTCAACCAATACAAACAATGACAAACCTGAGTTTTTGTTGAAAAACAAAAATAAGAACCTAGTAAACGATGGAGTAGTGGAAGCAAACCATATTAAACCTAATCGTTCTATCTTGCTAGTAATTCTCACCACCAAGTGAATAACATCAATCCACCCAACAAAAACTCATTAAAAACAACAATAACAACCCTAACCAAGGGAAAAAACCAAACCAAACTACCTTTTATGTCCCAATTCACTTCACCATGAAGAAAACTCACTCCATTAGAAGAACCCCTTGAGAAATCTCTGAGAACACTTACCGCAAACAAAATCATAACTCTACCTGACTCAAGAGGCTTTGAGCCCCAAGTCAAACCCTCATGGTGGAATGAATCATATCATTGTGAATACCATAGGAACGAGAGACATAAGACAAATGCGTGTATGTGATTGAAACATGTGGTTCAATATATCATTTACAATGGTGTCATTGAAGTAGAAGGATCTAAAAATAATGAAGATTGTACAACTTTCAAAAATCCTTTCTTACACCATGACAAAGGTGAAACTTCTAAACTAAATCAAAACAACAAGACGAGAAACAATAGGGTGAATTTTTCCCATACTTATGATAATACTATTAATTCTTTATCTTGTTTTGAAAATACCATCAATATCATAATAGTAAAAGGAAAACAAGACAAAAAAAAAAAACCCACCAATGTCATCACTATGGGTCAAGTATCAAATTCTCCTTATAAGGAACCTCCAACATGATAACTAGGCATAATCCTCCATCTTTTCTAACAAAATAATATAACATGGTGGATCAACTCCAAAATACCCTGAAACAAATATCAATCTTGGAATTGTTAAAACTTTCACCATCACATAAAGAAATATTGGAAAAGGCCTTGGTAGATACGACGATTCCTCATAATTTGGATGCATAAAAACTCCAAAACATGGTTAGTAATCTTATTGCACCATATTTCTTATCATTTTATTGAGAAAGATGAAATGTCCTTAAATCATCCTCAAAATTTGTCATTACACATTGAAGTCTTAATTCAAAAGCATAGAGTTAAGAAAGTCTTGATAGATGGAGGGGCTGGCTTAAACATATGTACTTTGAACCTTGTTAAAGCCTTGGGATATTCTGAAGATGTCATGGATCCTAAGAGGAAGATAACCATTAAGGCTTATGATGATGAAGATATATCTTCTAAAGGAATGGTTATCTTACCAATTTGAGTGGGCCCTATTCAAAAGGGAATAGTTTTCCAAGTATTAGACATCATTTGACCTAAAACATATTTTTAGGAAGGCCATGGATACATGAAATGAAAGATGTGTCATCTACTTATCATAAATGTGTAAAGTTTTTGTACTTAGGTAAGAAATAGCAATTAGTAGTGACCTTAATTCATTCTAATATTGTAATAATATTAAATCAGTTATAGGTTCATTGGTACCACATAATACTGAGGTTTCTACATCAAATTCATCCCAAGAAAAATCTAAAGCAGAAACTCCTAGTATAAATTCATCACCCAAAGAGAAAGAAAAATATGATTTCACTAATTCAAATTGTAAAAATGATAGTTCATCTGCATCAAACAAGGGTAAAGAGGGGGTTTTTCTTTTACATTAAAATGATTAAAATCATAGATCCTCTAGTTCAAATACTTCTAAACAAGAAGAAAAAGAATCAAAAGGTACAAAATTAGAAAAGAGGAAGGAAAAAGAAACTCATTATCAAAAGATGGATACCCTAACGAAAAAATTTGAGAAATAATTGAAGCTCATTCACAAAGGGGTGGGATAATATTCCTTATCAATGGTAAATTTACCAATTTCTCCAAAGTCTCATGGAAAACCCTTTGTTTCAACAAACGAGACATCTTCTCACAAATATAATGAAAACTTTGTAAGAGATACTACATCAGTTGAGGTGGAAAAAGATAATAACATCCTAAATTGGCTATATAAGGATGAGTAAGAAACAAATGAAAGGGTACACCACATTAGCATTCCCACACATAACTATGGGAAGGGTTTTTGAATAATTCAGAAAATGGGTTACCAAGGATCAGATCCTCTTGGGAGGAAAAAAAGGATTATTAGAACCTATAGAAGCTACTTTCTGGTCTAATAATGAGAAAAATGGGGTGGGTTATCTTGAAACAAGATATACCAAAAAGAACCTTCCCTACATCCATGAGAATATTTAAAATTTAGAATCATATAGTGATGATGACTCAGAAAAATGGGAATGGGATTCCTTATCTGAAGAGTCTTGTCATGACAAGGACGTTGATGTGAATCATGTATACATATCTACATTAAAGAAAACACCAAGTTCGATCAATGAGTGGGTAGGAGAGCCATGCGTACCTACATTCTTAAAGGGACAGAGCTCTAGGTTTACCTTACAAGAGTTTCATCCACAATGTGTTCATGAATATTCTAGTGAGAAAGAAATAGATCCAAACTTTATGGACCATCTTGAACAATCTCACGTCATATATATCGATAATACAATGTATGAACCAATCTATAATGAAGTCAAGACATTAACTTCCATAGACCTAAATCCTCCCAATAATTCCTTTTACCTCTTATCCATCCCGAACTCATTGATTGGGATCAAATTGAGCCAAATGAAATAAAAACATTTCCAAAAGACCATTCAATTGTCATGTACCTAAATGTGGTTGAACCATCTTCCACCAATGAATCATGTCAAGATGAAACAATGGGGGGGAGTGTCAAGTTTCTTAATCACAAAAATAAAAGAAAAAAGAAATCTAGAGGTGAAAACCACTATGTGGAAGTACTCAAATAGTAAAAATAAAAGACATATCTAAAGGTGAAAACCCAATTGAGGTACCTATGGATGATAATCTTGACACTTTACCCAAACACTATGAAGAGAGGTCATTTATTTTGATTGGCCAATAGAGAAAATAAACATTGGTACCAATGAAGAACCTAAAACTGTCAATTTAGCAACATCTTTGTCCAAAGAGGAAAGACAATAATTCATTGACTTTTTCAAGGAAAGAAAAGTCAATTTTGCATGTCCATATGTTGATATGCCAGGGCTACATCTGAACCTATTTATCCACCATCTAAATATATCTCTAGGGGTTAAGCTTGTCAAGAAAAAATTAAGAAATATGAACCTACATGTAGCCTTATTGGTTAAAGAAGAATTTAAAAATCTCTTAGATACATGTTTTATTAGACCTATTTCATTTTCAAAGTGGATTTGAAATATAGTACCTATTTCAAAATTGGATAAGAGCATAAGGATTTGTACATATTTATGAGATTTAAACAAGGCATGTCTCAAGGACAATTTTCCTCTTCCAATCATTGATACAATAGTGGACCTCACAACAGGGCATTCTATATTATCCTTAATGGATGGATTCTCTAGATACAACCAAATAAAGATAGCACCTGAAGATCAGAATAAAACTTCTTTTAGATGTGCATGGGGTACTTTTTATTGGAATGTTATGCCTTTTGGTCTCAAAAATGTTAGAGCTACATACCAAAGAGTTATGACAACTATTTTTCATGACATGATGCACACATTCATGGAAGACTGTGGATAACATCTTAGAAAAATATTATACAAGAGGTGAGCATCTACCAATTCTAGACAAAATCTTCACAAGGTTGGAAAGATTCAAAGTGAGACTAAATCCAAAAAAGTGTGCATTTGGAGTCCAATCAGGAAAATTGCTAGGGTAAATTGTTTCAGCCAAAGGAATAGAGGTCGATCCAGCTAAAGTTAAAGTCATCATGGAAATGGGGGCACCAAGAAACATTAGCCAATTAAGATATTTGAAAGGAAGGTTACAATCTATAAGGAGGTTCATATCACAATTGGCAAAAAAATGTCATTCTTTTACCCAATTTCTACATAAGGACATCATATTCAAATGGGACGACAAATATGAGGAAGCCTTTGCTCTTTTGAAGAAATATTTGATGAATCCTCCCATCCTAATGGATCTAATCCCAAGGAAACCTTTTATACTCTATATCTTATCAACAAAAAAATCATTGGGAGCCTAATTAACATAAGAAAATGATCAAGGAAAATAAAAATAAATCTACTACAGTTGTAGAACGTTGGTGAAATATGAGCTCAATTACACCTTTATAGAGAGGGCATGTCTAGCAGTGATTTTTGTTTCACAAGAGATAAGACATTGCATGTTAGCACATAAAATCAATTTAATTGCTAAGATAGATTCCTTGAAATGTCTTCTTAGTAAATCAGCTCTCACAAGAAGGTTGGCTAAGTGGGTCATGGTACTAAGTGAATTTGACATTGATTATGTGGAGTGAAGAACTATCAAAGGACAAGTCATAGAAAATCAGCTAGCAGAAGCACCAATATCAAGTGAACAACCTCTACAAATAGAATTTCCATTTGCACATATTCTTACACTTGTACCTCAAACATAGAAATTATACTTTGACAAGTCATATACTCAACATGGCTTGGGGGAAAGCAAGGTAGTACAATACCAAAATCATATAAACTACTATTCCCATGCAACAAAAATATAGAAGAATATGAATCACTTGTGATTGGACTCGCGATGGCCTTGGAATGGAGAATCATAGAATTACAAATCTATAGAGACTCTATATTAATCATTAATCAAATCAATGATGAATACCAAATCGAGGATGAAAAATTCATGCCTTACAAAATGATTGTTGATGATTGTACACATAAAAAATATTTTGTATTGATCACATTTGAGCTAATAGCGAGAGATGATAATAAAGCAAGAAATGTTATGGCTACACTAGCTTCACTTCTACAAGTACCTGATCAAAATGGAAGGTATGAATTCTCGGTGGAAGAATTGGTTAAACCTGAATATGACCATCCTAATTCCCAAATCATTTTCCTACTTGTGGGTCCTGAGTCTACTTGGTATGGTCCTATTTATACATAGTTAAAATACAATACCCTACCATTGGACCAATCCCAAAATGAAAAGAGAAACTTTATATTCTAAGCCTCTCATTTTATCCTTATAGCTAACATATTGTATTTAAAAGGTCTTGATGGGAGATTACTTAGATGTTTAGAGGGTGATGAATCTAAAATTTCCTTACAATATTTTCACAAGGGTATTTTTGGGTCACACTTGAGTGGGTTTACCTTAGTGAAGAAAATCATTAGGATGGGGTATTATTGGCCAACAATGGAGAAAGATGCATGCTAGTTTGTAAAGATTTTCCAAAAGTGACACTTCCATGGGAGCTTGATATGTGTGTCAGCACAAGAATTACACCCATTAACTACACCTTGGATCTTTTATCAATGGGGATTTGATTATATTGGTATGATTTATCCTCCCTCTTTAAATGGTCATAAATGCATTATAACTGCAACCGAATATTTCACAAAATGGGTGGAAGTTGTACTCTTATCAATTCCAATAGGAAAGCATATTTTCATGTTTATATTAAATCATATAATTTGTAGATATGGTATCCCACATGCACTCATAATGAAAGACAATTCAAAAACAATGATGTCAAAGAGTTATGTGAAAAGTTCCATATCATTCAATATTTCTCTTCCGTTTACTATCCAAAAGAAAATGGACAAGCATAATCTTATAAAAAAATCCTTAAGATTTGGAACATTCAATTAAATCTATCACTATGGGCTTACGGTGTTGGAATTATATTGGAATGATGTACTGAGAGGGGAGGGGTGAATCAGTACCTCTAAAACTTTTCTTGGTTAGCCCATTAACCCTTAATCATCAGTTTGTAAATTATCTTATCTAACTGTTCAT